>MCGT01000040.1:0-240462 GCA_002104935.1 Hesseltinella vesiculosa | reverse complement strand
GTTCATTTTGTGTCGCACATAATTCATGCAACATCGCTCATTGGTCAGTTCCTGTCGTACAATGTTCGTTCAACGTCGTTCATTGGGTTGTGTTATAGTTGCATATACCGGTAATAAGTTTGTTTTAGTTAATTTAATTTAATTTATGTTAATTTTAGTTAATTTATGTTAATTTTAGCAAAGTTACGTTGATTTAAGTTAATTTAATTTAATTTACTGTAAGTTATGATAATTTAACTTAATGCAAGTTAAGTTAATTTAATTTAATATAAGTTAAGTTAAGTTAAGTTAATTTAATTTAATTTAATTTAATTTAAGCTACGGTAAGTTACTTTAAGTTAAGCTAAGTTAAACTAAGTTAATTTAAGTTAAGCTTAGTTAATGTAAGTTAAGCTAAATTACTGTAAGTTAAGTTAATTTAAAGAAAGTTATGTTAAGCTAAGTAAATTAAGTTAATTTTAGTTAAATTAAGTTAAATTAAGTTAAATTAAGTTAAATTAAGTTAAATTAAGTTAAATTAAGTTAAATCAAGTTAAATCAAGTTAATTTTAGTTGAATTAAGTTGAATTAAGTTAATTTAATATAATTTTAGTTGATTTTCGCTAATTTAAGCTAATATAAGTTGAATTAAGTTGAATTAAGTTAATTTTAGCTGACTTAAGTTAGTTTAATTAATTTAAGTTAAATTACGGTAAGTTTGTGCCCTGGAAATACCGTATGTCATAAATCTTTTTTTGCTGAGAGTATGGGCATGTTTTGTACCAAGCAAACACGTCGCCCAGTGTTTTTTTTCTGAAAGTCTGAGCCAAACGTTTTATTTTTTTTCGTTTAATGATCGCATGTTTTATGTCGAGCAAACACGTCGCCCAGTTTTTTTTGCTGAAAGTCTGGGCCAAATATTTTGTTTTTTTTCGGTTAATCATCGCATGTTTTATACCTAGCAAACACGTCGCCCAGTTTTTTTTGCTGAAAGTCTGGGCCAAATATTTTGTTTTTTTCGGTTAATCATCGCATGTTTTATACTTAGCAAAGACGTCGCCCAGTTTTTTTTTGCTGAAAGTCTGAGCCAAACGTTTTATTTTTTTCGGTTAATCATCGCATGTTTTATACCTAGCAAACACGTCGCCCAGTTTTTTTTGCTGAAAGTCTGAGCCAAACGTTTTATTTTTTTCGGTTAATCATCGCATGTTTTGTACCTAGCAAACACGTCGCCCAGTTTTTTTTTCTGAAAGTCTGAGCCAAACGTTTTATTTTTTTTTCGTTTAATGATCGCATGTTTTATGTCGAGCAAACATGTCGCCCAGTTTTTTTTTGCTGAAAGTCTGGGCCAAATATTTTGTTTTTTTTCGGTTAATCATCGCATGTTTTATGCCCCGTAAACATGTCGCCCAGCTTTTTTTTGGTGAATGTTTGGGCCAAACATTTTATTTTTTTTCGGTCAATCTTCGCATGTTTTACTGTATGCCGAGCAAACATGTCACCCAGCGTTTTTTTTTACTGAAAGTCTCAGCCAAATACCGGTACTGTACAGTACAGTACTTACAGTATTTTTGCCTTTCTTCTTACACTATGATACCGGTATGATGCTTCCAGTAAGTTGCATGATCAGTCAAAAACCAAAACAACTCTTCAATGCCGGGTGTTGCTTCTCTTGCTCAGCGTTTTCTTGTTCGATCACCAACGGTAATACACACTTTTTACAATATCTCTTCATATGTTCCCCTCGATTGCGATTGATTTTGTTACTCGATGATCTTGCAAAAAAAAAAAAAATTACTGTAGTTGTCTCTCAACTTCTCAATGCTAGCTTTAACAAAGAAAAAAAAACTAGCACAGTTCCAAGGGGTCCAATACCTTTGCAAAGAGCATCAATGCATTGGTACTCAAACATAAACTTTTCTTAGCTTTTCTAATCCTCATGGCATCCATCAAAATTACGTCGCAACTGCAGCATAATCTTGCTGCTGCTTGACATCATCTTCCGTACGTTTCTTCTCATTTGTGTACAATACTTTCTGTGTTAAAATCAAGTTGCATGTTTGATGTAAAAAAAAAAAAGAGAGAAGCTGTGGTACTGAAATCGCGTGTCTCCATTTCTTTCTTTTTTTGATGCATCTGTTTGATACCGTATTAATCCATAAAACCAAAAAATATTGATGCTTCTCACCAACCTCTTCAATCTTAATTTAACCTTGCATGTACGGTAATATGCTCTTGCACCATGTGAATCGTTTGGGCTACCGTATGTCGTTTTCCTTTTTTTAGCAGCGATCAATCTGCTGCACCACTGCTGCTGCTGCTCCTACTCGTTGTGCATTTCAGTTCGCTGATCGTTGGATGGTAAAAACAAAAAGCAGTCGATTCGAAAAAAAAAACACTGCCCTGAAAAAAAAAAAAGCAACTGCGCGGAAGTTGAATGTGCAATCCTCTTCGTTTCGTAAAAAAAAAGAAAGAAAAAAAAGCAAACACTGCACAGTACTTTTGGATGATCAGAACGATGTGACATTTTGCAATAGTGCACAAACCAAAGAATGATGATGATCCTGAAAAAATCACTCCGATTGATAAAGATCGCTCAGCCAACTTTTGGCCACTCTCGTTTCCACTCCTCCAATCCCCCAGCTAAAAAAAATGAAGAAATCGTCAATTTTTGCCAGGGGGTCCTCAACGATCTGAGAAAGCGAAAAAAAAAAAACGGTGTCTGGTTTTTTTTTCTTCCTACAGTATCTCACCTCCTCCCTGTGCAATTCAGAACGTCACTGCTCGTTAATCTTTGAAACTACCTCTTGCATCACGCTGCTTACAGTAAATTACATGTTGAGTAGCGTTTATTGTTCATTCAGCGCAGTAATAAACACTTTACATCTTTTCAAGTCTCTTACCGGTATCCTTACTGAAAGCCTCACCTTTAATTACAGTACGGTACCGTACGATTTCTTTTGTAACTGGATGATCTTGCAAAAAAAAAAAAAAAAAAAAGAATCATCGCTGCTTTTCCGTCTTTACTCATCGCATCTCTTACTGTACCGCGTCAACATACCCATGGCAGACAGAGCAAAGCTCGCCATTCATTGCAAAGCTGCTGGAAAATTCATGGTCAACGCCATCAACATGTGCATGCATAGCGTGCAGATCCATTGCTCAGCGTTGGCTGGAGATTGTAGACGGCGTAGCCTTGTCACCTTCTTCAGTGTTACAGTAACAGCAAGAGAGCGAAGGCAAGAGGTGGACGTGACCAAGGTGGAATGATTGTAGAAGGCGAGCCGGAACAGCCAGGCCGTCCGGACTCTTGCACAAAGCCAACCACAGCAAAGGAGAGTTGGCCGTGGATGGCTACCGGTATTGTGAGATTGGGAATCGTTGCGCCAAAAGCTAGTGAAAAAAAAACAGAACCATTGAGATTCAAGTGCAAAGATGTTAATCTATTGACTTGGCCATGCCTAAAGGATACCGCAACGCTTGGATCCACAGAGAAGAGTGGCAGGTCTTCGCTCAGCTTCCTCTTGCACCTGGATGCAAGTGCTTCCACTGCAGTACGTAGATCGCCAACGCATACTTCAGTGGAATAGATCGTTTGAGCCTTGTCGCTGAATGGCACCCAGTCGATCGTGGGCATCTCGTGAATGCTGTAAACAGTTGCGGTGGTTAGACGGTTGGTTTGGCAAATGGAAGTGATATAGTGTGGCTGCATCATGAACAAAGGGGCAGTGCTTGTCAATCACATCACTGATGAAGGAAAAAAAAAAAAAAAGAAAGAGGCAGATTAAAAAATGGCTGCTTTTTTTTTTTTTTTTTGAGCTTGCATCGAGGCACGCTCAAAAACAATTTTTGCGATGGAAACAAGCATGATGATATGGCACATGTATTTTATCTATGAGCAAATAGGTCGAACTCCCGTACCTTTGACACTAAAAGTCGCGCTGCTCATCAACGACAGGATCTTAAAGATCTCCAAGACAAAGGGAGATGGACGGTCATGAGGCAGATAGCCATCCGCTGCAGCAGGGCTGGTGATGGCATCATTTCCCATAACCCCAAGCTTTTAGAAAGCAGAGCCACGCCACTATCATGCACTAAGGGTAGCAACGATCGCTCGTCAAAATGGGCTCGTTCAGGGCTGAGCTGGTGATCCTTGGCATGTTGAAGTATTGTCAAGATGCTTTGTTTGACAGCAGGAGGGAGTATAATGATGGGAGTGTTTCTACTTTCCCAAGGGCACAAGCAGCAACCATCACCTGTGTACACACTCTAGCACACCCCTTCTCAGACGTACCTACTGCACCAGTATTTTGGCTTTTTTCTGCTTACTGGCGCACAGCCTTTCCTAGCCATATCTTTTCAATCAGTCATTGCACAATCCTACTAAAACTATGTCTTTACTCATTCACCCTGGCTCTACGTTGACCAACCATTCACTCCTTTTTATCTCTCGCCATTCGCTTACTCTGCCATTATTTCTGTTGACCTTTTTCTTCCAAATCAGGAATTGTGCCTTTCGCCGTCGTCATGATAAAACCTTGCAATTGCTATTCAATCCTTCTGAAAATCGGGCTGTCACCTACAAAATATATCTTTTATTTGTGGTTTCAAAGAAAAGTCATAAGCCCTCCTAGATCTAAAAGTCGATGTTTTTACGATTCTAAGCTTGGCCACAGGCCAAGGCTCAAGGCTCAACTAGGCGGTCCGCAAATCACTCAGTTATTCCGCTCATTCATGTAAAGTCTTCTGTATCATACATTATATAGTAAGCTTCGTATTGGATAATATAAAAAAATAGAGGGGGAGAGAGAAAGATGGAGAGGTAGGGATGCCCTGCCTGAGCGCGTGCCTCTTTTGGTCAGATTGGTTCGTTTGATTTTTTTTCTCTCACAATGATTACACTGATTTTGCCACTGAGCATATTTCATACCATGTCCTTCAGTAGCACACTATCCATTCATGTTGGAAGTTTCCTTTATTTTGCAAGCTGCACGCCATCCTGTTCATTTTCTTCTTTTTTTTCGCTTCTACTTCATCCCCTTGATCTATCAGGCACAGCCACTATTGATACATCTCACCAACCATTTCCGTGATAATTTGACCATGCTTGTAGAATGCCCTTGCACCATGTTTTGCTCCTGTGCAATAAAATTGGAGGCTATTCATCGCGTTTCTCAAGGAAACTCAATAGACGCGATCGTCCATCGCTCCCTACACCAGGCAAGCGTAAAACTATGCGAAAAATAGCATTCCTCTCGTTGACATCATTAAACAGCACCAGCATCTACCTCTTGATGAGAAATGGTCTCGGTTAACATCACATAATTCTTTGGATTCGTTTTCATTCAATAAACCTGCTGCTTTAAAAAAAAAATGAGAAGCGGGCTGACCTTTTCTCTCACTTCAATTTTACACAAAAATGCCATTGGACTATAGCAAGTGGGATAAACTTGAGCTATCAGATGACTCTGACATCGAAGTTCACCCCAATGTGGATAAACGATCAATGATTCGTTGGAAACAACAAGCCATTCACCAAGAGCGGGCTGAACGGCGAGCCAAGATGGATGAACTAGAGACCGTGATTCCGCAACAAAAGCGCACCATTGACCAGCTGCAAGGGTTGATCACCACCTTGGAAGAGCAAGGTGTGCAAGCAGTCTTGACATCTATCCGCGAGCAGCAAACCAAGGCTCGAGAACAAGGCATGGCAACCCAACAAGCCAAAGATGGCATTTCCCTGGACCAGGTGTTTGGTGCAATGATTCAGCAAATCGAAACCGGCCTGACGCAATCCGATGAAGCCACCATCAAGGCATCTCTGTTGGACCGTCTGCAACAAACACTCTCCACCACACAGACTATGAACAAGGCTGCTCAAGCTGAACTTGACCGTCTGACCAATGAAGCCAACAAGAAACTAACAAGCGAAAACCTCTTTCACGAGACCTCCAACCGCACAGTAAGGAATCAAACCTCGTTTCTAGATAAGACTACCTGTCTAACCCCCCTGTTTGCACTCTTTTCTTTGCAGATCCTCAATACCGCATCACACTCCAAGCCTGAGAAGAAGACTGCCAAGCAGAAGCAAACCGTAGTAGAAACACTGAACCCTCATGCACAAATGAAGGACCTGGTTAGTGTCAATCTTTTTATTACATAGACAATGCTGACTTTTTTTTTTTTTTTTTTGCGATCCAGACCCTGAAAGATCAAGAGACCCAAGATATTATCGAAGGGGATGGCGAAGAGGCAGACGACGAGGATGATGAAGAACTGGAAGATCTGACACCCACGGAGATGGCCTTTAGCAAGCTGGAAGGTTTTAGTCCAAGCTACAAGTTCCTGCAGAAACATAGTGAACTGGTGTCATCCAAAGTGCACGACCAAGTGATGGCAGCTGCTTTTATGGCTCAGCTCCGTGGCGAGGACAAGTACGCCAAGAACTGCGTGGTGCAAGCATTGACGTTGCAATACTGTGGACAGCTGCACTCCAGCCGCCGCAATGGTGTCGATTTATTCTTTGAGCGCATGATGGGCTCCAACGAGCAAGCTCGACGCATGTTTTCCGACGATGTTGCTACCACCTACGAGCACTTGCGCAACCGTTGTCTGGCCATCAACGAGGAACAATCCGGCCGCGCCACCATCCAGCTTCAGCCTGTCAAGGAAGGCTCCAACGATTTGACTGTGCGCATCCCCAACACAGACGACCCCGAGCTACTCAACTCGGAGCAAGGCCGACATCTCCTTGAAGTGTACGAATCCCTACCTGCTGGGTTCCGTGCTGCCCTGGAAACTGCCCAATTGGACAAAGTCAACGCTGCTCTTGAAGATATGAATGAGGACGATGGCGAATACATCGTCAAGGTGTGCGCCGAATATGGTTTCTTGGATCTTTCTGGCGATGTTATTGATGAAACTGGCCGTGAAGCATAACTCTTCTGTTTTAGCAATCCACATATCCACAATAAAAACCTCTGCAAAAATAAAAAATCTGGGTGCTGTCTGCAAGGGCTAGCTCCTCCTCTCATGGTAGTCCTTCCAATAGCAGGACCCGGCTACTGGCACTCCTTTAGAATTCTGTGCTGACCTGTTGGCTTAAAATAGCCATGCAGTGTCTGTTATCTTTAAATGTAGGCAAGAGCATCACCTACAAGCCTGGCCAGGAAAAAACATACGGTAGCAACAAAGACTGACAATCAACTTGGACCAGGAGGACTTCGAGAAAAATGGATGAAGAGAGTCGCATTAGACCACTTGCCTTTTTTTTTTTCCTCTGCTTCATGTTGCTACTAAAGATCAAATCTTTACAGCTTGGAAGAAATAATCCCCAAGAGTTGAAAACATTTTCATTTATAATTATTGCATCAAAAAAACATTGACCTGCCAACATTGTACTAGAATCAGCTGCACGAATGCCGCAGCCTAGCCAAAAACAAGGAACAGAAATCAAACAGCCAAAAAAAAAAAAAAAAAAGATGACCGTCCATGGCACTCTTTCCAGGACATCAATAAACAGACATGTTTTTGCACATCATCCTCTTGTCCTACACCTCCAACGGGGTGGGAAGCCCTATGCAGACTCCCCGGGGACTGTGATGGTTTTTATTTCCAGAAAAAAAACTATACTACAACCCTAGTGGGCACCATTTAGGCATCTTGTTCCAAGACACCACGTTCAGACACATAGATACCATCCAAGAATTTACGGATATCCTTGTTCTTGACCAGACAGGTTTGTTGGATGTCAGCAGCTGAAAAGAAAGTTAGAAGCTGGGCCATCGAATTTTTCTTAAACCCTTACCACTTTGAGAGACAGCTTCCAAATCATTGCCAGTCAACACTAGTTCGTCCTTTTGGGCAGCAGAGATTTCGCAAGTGACGCCTTCGTGCATGTTGACATGGAAAACGACCTTTTGGCCCAAGAAGTTACGGATTTCAACAGCCTTGCCACCATCTTGGATGATACAGTTGATGGGAAAATGCGCATAAACATAGCGCATCTTGTATTGGAAGCCCTTGGTGACACCCGTGATCATGTTGTTGACAAGGGAACGAACGGTACGGATGGCAGCGACATGCTTGCGAGCACCATGGTGCACAGCAAAGACCAACTTGTCTTTGCCTTCACGCTTGATTTCAACATTCAAATGACGCAGGTTCTTGTTCAATTCACCACGGGGACCAGACACCTTGATCAGACGAGCATTGACTTGGACCTTGACACCTTCGGGGACGATCAATTCTTCAGACTTGTAAATATCCTTCATGGTTGTGTGCTATTATAATAATGTAAGGGGGGAATAAACTGTGAAATAGATGGATGAGGATGGATGGATGAATTAATGGATGGATAGCAGCTTACAGTTCGCAATGAGCGTAGAAGAGGGGGAAAAAAAGATTGTTTCCAAACTTGAGAATTAATACAGCATCAGGCATTTGTAACGCCGCTTCTCTCCGAGCCTGACGGTGGCCAGGTAGCAGATCGTTCTTGATGGCACAATGCGCTGGCAAAACCCGGTCATACCCAGTACAGGCGAGAGTGAGCAAGATTGATACAGTAGCATTTACATGCAGCCACGTCTTGTTGCCATGAAGGTGCAGAAATAAAAAGAAAAAAAAAGAAGGTGCAGAACTAGACCGACCTTGATGGACAGGAGGAAGGAGAGCGGCAGTTGAAATAATATGCTTTTTTTATTCTTCTGGTATTCCTATTGTTTTTTATTGCTTTTTTCTTTTTTTTTTAAAAAAAAAAAAAGCATGGATGCATTCAGCACTAAGCGACCGTCTGTGACATCTTTACTGGCACGAACGCGCGATGCCTCACTTGTAAAGCTAGGGCTTCGTTCGCCTTCGCCTACACCACGTACACCTGCACCACCTCCCATTGCTGAGCAGCCGCAACATCCACAAGACGAAGACGACGATGAAGATACCACGCATTTACCAAATACCTCGGAAGCATTTCGACGCTATGAACTACTGACTGAATTGTAAGCTAACGACAGTCAAATCAATTCAGCAAAGCTAGTCAAGATGCTGATCCCTTTCTTTCATTGCTCCTCTCTGCTACCTCTCCCAGCATCAACCTTCGTAACCCTCGACATTGCCCTCTTGGCGTATATGTGATGCCATCATCTGACAGCTTGAACGGTAAGGAGAAAGAGCCTCGATAGAAATGGACTGATCCCAAACGTTTGATAGTGCTGTATGGGGTTCTATTTGTACACAAGGGCCATTATCGCTCAGGGGTCTTCAAATTTCGCATCTTTGTTCCTGACACCTATCCTGACCATCCTCCAGCTGTGACATTTTTGACAGACATGTTCCACCCCCTTGTGGACGCACAAGGCAACGTGTCACTGTCGCAACAATTTCCGTCATGGCGACCTCATCAAGATTACCTGTATCATGTGTTGCACTATATCAAAAACATGTTTAAAAAGGTCGTCTTGGAGAAACTGATGGACAAGCATTGCTACAACAAGGAAGCCTATCGATTGTAAGGGTTATTGTAGAGAAGAAACAAGAGGACGCTTTTACTGATGATTGCTCACCTTTTACTTTTTTTCTCCGCGGAAGATTCCGGACAGAGACGGCAGTGTTTACCAAGCTTGCTCAACAATGTGCCCAGCTTTCGATCACTGAATCATACCTCTTCGATCATTTCCCTGGCAACAACATGATTCGATTCTCTCCCCTCAGTGAAGCAAAATACGAAGAGCTGCGTGGCACGATATTCTCTCCACAATAAGCACGGCAAAATAAAAGAAATCTATTTTATGTATGCAAAGGCAGGCTGTCTATGATGAGGATGCAAGCTCGTCCAGGAGAGGGACAGGTTCAAATCGGGTGACCACTTTGTTTTTGGATGGATGAGGAAACGCGTCGCCCCACGCTGACTTGCGCGCATCTCGATATTCCACTTTGCCTTGGGATTTGGCAATTACCATTCGCTGAATGGCACCTGTTGGAAAAAATAAAAATAAAAATAAGGGGAGGTTGACTCTTAAAATTCCTCTCTCGTTCTCCTTCCATACCATTGGAAGCACAAGTGTCCATGACCACATGCTTATTTTTCTTCAATGGAGGCTGGATGAGGCGCGGCCAGGTATAAGCTTGGGTTTCCATGTTGTCTTCTTGCTGCATTGGCCGAGGTCCCTTGCGCAAAATCACGTATGAATATTTGCTGTCTTCGGTGTTGTTTTTGGAATGCTTCGTCTTCATCTGTTGGGGGTGAAAAAACATTGAGTGCGCCGATTCACATCCGCCTTTTTCTATTTCTTGTTACCAGAAAGTTGGGTCGCTGGACACGCTGGGAAAAGTGGCACCAGAATTTCCTGGGACGAGCAAATTCTGAGAATAACAGAGGGCATGGCCTATCATGGGGACACTAATATAAAGAGAAGCGGTTAGTTTCGAGAGAGAAGAAAAGAGCGCAATACGGTCTTACAGGCGCCACCACATGAGCATTTTGCTCGTGATCAAGGATCCACTGTCTGGCGCGAGCAATGGTCGAAAAGCCAACAGGCGTGCCTCGTTCAATCAAAACCTAAAGGAGTTGATGAGCCATTGCCTGGGTCGGTTCATTCTTCCGGGGCTTACAAGGACATCCGAGGTTTGCTGCCACAATTGCATAACGGTAGATTCTTGCAAAGCCAAGGAGCCGATGTCACCCAGTGTATACGCACTGAGCACCAGGTCGTGGCCGGGCAACAGGGGATCATAGGTCAGATGGCGTTGGAAAGTGGCAGGAATGTGGTGCTCACCCAAGGCTTCGGCCACACGCAGCATGTCCTCGGAGATATCAACCCCTGTCATTGCATTGATTTCGGTAAAGGTCTGCTTTGCCGCCCTGGTTCAATGAAAGAAAGGTGAGATGAGCCTGGGGGATATCTTTTTAATACCATAGGCCAGTGCCGGGACCAGTGCCAAAGTCGAGGATAGATCGAGGATGGAAGTCGGATAGCCGATGGTGTAGTTCGCTCAAGACGTTGGTGATGGAGGCAAAAGTGGCGGGCATGACCCCAGCAGCGTAAGCGACAGCTTCACGAGGTCCATAGGTGATGACTTTGGCTTCAGGCAAGGCGTCGTTCCCAGTATCAATGTCTTTTTTCTTGTATGAAGGTTTGCTCTTCTGATCTTCGTTGGGGAATCGGGCAGTTGACCGTAGTGCTTCATACAATCGTAGAGCATCGGTGCGAATCAAGCGTTTGTCTGGGTGGCGATCGATTAAGCGTTTGACATTGTGAATGAGATCCTGCGGCAGAGTCACGCAACCAATTCGCTTGCAACCAAACTCGGCCTCTTTCGAGCTTCGAATTACCGGACCAGTGTTGCCTTCGGGTAACTCGGACAATGGCACTAGGCTAGTGGTTTAACAAAATGAGGCACAGGGCAGAGTTTGCAATTAAAAAAAAAAAAACCTACGTTTCCTCCGAGATCGTACTCAACTGCTTCAAAGCTTGATCATCCAAGAAGATCACCTTCTCTGATGCTCGAGCACAAGAGATGTGGAAAGAGCGTAATTGTATTCTTCGTGCCAATGGCAGCAGACGACTGGTCATTGTTACGAAAAAGAAAAGAAAAGAAGTGCTGTGCCTTTTTTCACTGGCAGCCCGCTTTTTTGCCAGCGCAAAGTCACCCTGCGGGAAAAAAAAAAAAAAAAAAAAAAGGGCTTGGAAAACCTTGATCATACAAGGCTTTGGAAGCATTGAAACACACCATTGTTTATTTTCACAAGGCAATCGAAGGACTACGCAAGCCTTTGATTCTCTACATTTCTTTGACTGGACGATTAGCTTTGTTCGCCATTGACATAATTCGGGAGAGGACGTCACTAGCTGTTTCAGTCAGGCAGCGAGCTTCGACATCCGCTGGGGTGGCCCAAGCTCGGCAAGGCAAACAGCATCTTCACTTTTGTGGGACCTTCTTGAGTGACCCGACAACCATATCCATTTCAGCTTCATCTTTCATCTTCACCATCTTCTCAGAGAGTCACGGCGACGGCCCCGCTCTCAAACCTACTTTTTCCTCGGTCATTCAAACTCATCTTCTCGCCCCTTTTCTTTGATTTCGCGCCCTGCATGTAGAGTTGTAGAGTGAAAAAGAGTAAACCTTTTTGCAGTGGGTCATGAGAAAGTTGGTTCGAGCTGGTTGAAATGAGAGAATGAGCCAGTTTAATGAGGACCCCGCATTCCTACTAGGGCATGGCTTGGAAAAAATAGACCAGTAGACTATTTTTAGAATTTCTGTTTACGACGCTTTTTCTTTTTAAAAAAAAAAAAAAGGACGGGCATCATGGAGTTCACGAGCTTGAGGGTTACTGTCTTTTATTACAGAAAAATAAGGGTCTAATCAATAGAAGGACAGTTGACCTGGCCAAAGAAACAGGCTGGGGTAATATTTGATATGGGTTTACAACATGCCAACGCCAACGGCGGCAGCAATGGCCAAAACGCCAGCAGCGACGGGGCGGACGGTGGAACCGGCGTTGCCATGGGCGGCGTTGGAAGCTTGGCTGAGAGCACTGGAAAGCGCACTGTTGGTTTGAGCCATGGATGCCAAAGAGGAGGAGGCTTGGCTAACGTAACTGGCAATGGTGGGGTTGTTGGTAGCGCTGGCAGCCCAGGAGGAAAGCTACGAAACGAACAAAAAACATGAGTCACTCGTTAAAAATTAAAAAAAAACCCTTCATCTTTACAGCAGAGATCATGGAGGGATCAAGCGACGTAGGGAAGCTGGTGGGGACAGCTATTCATGAAAAATGTAAGCTCACGCTGTGCGTTTATCACTCTTTTTCTTCGAGGCCAATGAACCCTTACATTGAGCCATAACGGCAGGAGCAGCAACGGCGGCAGCAACGGCGGCGAGAGTAACAGCTTTGACCATGTTTAATAAAAAGGAATGGGATGAGGCAAAGGAAAGAAAAAGGATAAATAAAAACTCTGGGAAACTTGACGAGACCATCCACTTTTATAGTTGCTAATAAGCACGTTACACATGAGCTTGTAGATCAAAAAAAACTAAGTGTCTGTGAATTTCAATGGCTTAACTTAATTTGGCGTAGACTGTCGCACGAAAAAGCAGCTTTCTTCTTGCCTTTCATGGCGCAGTTTCTATTTTTCCAAGCAGCGACACGCCTTTTGTTTTTTTCGTGCAACATTTGAAAATGAGGGGAGCCTGTGGCTCTCTGGGAATCGACTGTGGCGGAGCATCTTCTCCAGGATTCCATGCACGTGTAGCTCAAATCAGCATGCGGCCTGTAAACTCCTTGACAGAAAATTCATAAATTCAAACGCGCCACGCTGGTAGATCTCTGTAGTACTGCTGGCTTCATTGATATTGCATCACTCTTGCTGATCATGTGAAAACAAGCACATATTTTTGGTCTCCATCATTCCATAAAATCTGCCTTTTCTACTTTTGCAACGCCAACTTTTCGACATCTGTTGTATCTTTCTTGTGAAACGCGCTATTTTTTTTTTTTTTTTTTTTACAAATCTGTTGGCTTGTTTTATTTACTGCCACATTTATTTACAGAAATAAAAGGAACTGAAATGGTAAAAAAAAATATTGCAGAGAGAGAGAGAGAGAGAGAGAGAGAGAGAGAGAGAGAGAGAGAGAGAGAGAGAGAGAGAGAGAGAGAGAGAGAGAGAGAGAGAGAGAGAGAAACTGATAAGAAATCATGGCCTCGTTGGACCAACCTTGGATGGACGCAAAGGTGCAGGGTGGCTAGCAAAGACGTTTGCGCGCTTCATGGTTCAAGAAGGCACTCCCTTTCCAAGTAAATCGTTTTATAGCCAAAGTGTACCAGAATTGGTTTGAGCTTTTAAACTTCCTGGGGGGAAAAAAATAGGTTACCACAATATGGGATGCATGTCATGCCAGCGCTTGTTATGGTTTCAGCTTATGTTGACAATCACCGTCGATACAATGCAAATTTTTCAAACCAGTATTTATCAACAGCTGATCTCGGCCTTGTGCTGTCTCATTTGATTGAAGATTGTTCCTCGTTCATAGGCTTTACTTGCGACAGGGTCGGAGTAGCATGAGGGTGTGTGGTTGGCTGTTGACGGGGTCTGCCATTCGGAGCATTCAAGCTCTCTTATGAAATACACGCTGAAAAGATCGTTACATGCAGTTCCTGTTGAGAAAAAAATAAATAAAAAGACAATGGATCTTGATTTGAGAGAGGGTTCTCCCTTGCAGTTTCTACTTTTATTTCTGCTTTGATAAAAAGAAGCAGATGCTACACAATATTTTGAGTGACCTTATCAATCTTTCGCTTGCGGGTGTCTGATAAAATGTTTACAACAGAAAGCCATTGTCCAATTTACTTTGCGTCTCAAATTGAACAAGAAGAGGAGTGATTTGCTGCTTCAAAAAAAAAAAGAGAGCTTACAAATGGATTCTTGTGATGAAACATCGAGTGGTTGGTTTAGATTGTCACTGGAACTTCCAGGAGAGGGTGTGTTCGGACAGGTGTAGTAGTCGATGGGATTTCGGTCCACAACTTTCTTGCCGATGAAAGCTGGTCGCGTTGGATCTTTTTCAAAAACCACCTCGAACATTGATTCGTCCATTTCAGTAATCCATCTAGCACGGCTATCCATACCCATGTTTTCGCCTAATGCATGACAAATGGCCTGCCGTCTCGATAAAGCATCTTTCAGCGTTGCGCTCTCCTCGCTGATCCTTCCAAGCAACGTCTTCTTTAAGTAGTTGTGGATGCATTTCGTTGAGAAAATGCACGGAGGTCCAATTTTGCAGTACCGGTGATTTGTCTAGGTAATTTTTGACGGGACTGTACAGTAAAATCTGTTCAGAAAATAGATTAGAATCCTTTCAGGTTATTTTCACTTTTAATGAAGAAGAAAAAGAAACGAAGGGAAAAATAATATAAAAAGAATTTAAACAGTCGACTAGGTGCGGAGTTGACTAGTGTACTTGTCTAACTCTAGAACAAGTCTCCGCAACGCGATATCTAGGATCACTCCAGCAAGAATAGTGTAGTGGCGTGCCACTTGTGCATAACTGCGAGTCAGTATCGGGCTGGAGTATTGAAGACGAAGGAAAGGCGTCGTTTGAAGGGGAAAATAATTCATTAGCCACAGAACGACCATCCTTGCCACCTGTCCGAAATTGTAGTGAATGAACGTGGTTTAGACCAGCCTCCATTAAAATGTGGCGTTTCACGGTTTTTTATTTTTTGGTCGACATGTACAATGAAGGATAATAAAGAAGGCAAAGAGCAACATGATCAGAACAATATATGTCTAGGTACATGAACACAAAAAAACTAAAAAAAAAAAAAAAAATACAATACACTACATGAGAGTAAAGAAAAAGGGGTAGATGGACGTCGTACAAGCGTCTATGCTCAAAACTCAAGGGAGGGCACATGCTTTCTTGGAATGCCATCGGTCGCAAATCGAGCGCACGGCGGTATCAACATCCCAATGGAAACAAGGATAGCGCTCGACAGGCAATTGTTCATGGGGGTCTTGAGACACGTTGATGCTAGCATAGTAAGGATCGATGTCCATTTCCATTGGGTCGAAGAGACTGATGTGGGACGAGAAGCGGTGGACGTCGCGATCGAGGCAGGCAGTGGCGCGCCATGATTCCACAATGGTTTTTTCCTCCTTTCCTAGCTGACACTGCTGGTAGATGGAGCCGCGCTGCATGATCTGTTGTCGGCGCTGACGCTGTTGGGCAAGCGATGTCGTGCGAGGGATAGGCACAGCGGTGTAGGCAAGAGGGCTGCTAGGCGTCGTGGGTGGCATGGGCAGATCCAGGAACAGGCTTGATCTTGAAAAAGAGGCTGCCGAGGGCAGAGGTGGCAGGGGCGTGGAGGAGGAAGGCGAAACAGCGGTCGATGGCAGGTGAGAGATGTTCATGCTCGCGGCATCGCCCAGCGAGCCAAAGCCAAAGCACAAGAGGTCCCGGCGGATCTTGCCACTGTGGAGGCCAGTGAAATGCCACTCAACCGCTTGGCCGGCGTGGGCTTCCAACGTGGTGCGCACGCATACGAGGGCCTGCAGGCCCGATGCATCGAGGCGGCGTACAGCTGACATGTCGAGCACCAGGGCACCCAGCAATGGCAGGCTCAGTTTTTCTTCTCGTTGGTAGACGTTCGGCGGCCGTTCGCACCAGAGCAGCGATTTGGTATCTTCGATGGGGCTGCCGTTTCGCGAGCGTTCTTTGGCGATTTGGGTGAGTATTTCGGCTACATGACCAGCGTTGGGATACAGGACAGATTCGGTCAGGCGGACGACCACAATACCAGGCGGCATAGGGTCTTTGGCGCGGGTGAAATGAGGGTCGGTTTCGTCAAAGTAGATATAATGCTGGTTGCTGATGACAGGGATGGGCGTGGAAGGCGACAAATTGGCTGGTGGGTAGTGCTGTGACTTGAGAGGAGCTCGAGCCATGGCGGTGACCGGGGGGCGGGCGAGGCGCAGTAGCATGATGATCAGTGACATGCCCACAGACACGTAGATACCGGTCTCCACATCCTTGAAACAAGTCAGGGTCACGCCGACGAAAAAGACCAAGAGCTCCAAGATGCTTGTGCGGTACAGCTCATACACATAGGTAGGCCCAGACATCAGATCGGCCACAGCGTGGACAACCACAGCTGCCAGGGCAGCTTCAGGAATGAAATAAAAGCAAGGCGTCAACACATACAGGGCCAAGACCACAATTGTGCCAGAAAAGATACCAGCCAAAGGCGTCTTGGCGCCCGAGCGGGCCATGACAGCGGTTCGGCTAAAGGCACCTGTTGCTGGATAAGCCCTAGGGAGACGGTGTGTGAGTGAGAGGGAAGGCAGGAGCCATGGAGAGGAGGGCAGCTTACCCAAAAAAGGCGCCGAGCATATTGCTGGCACCAATGGCAATGATTTCTTGATCGGGCTGGATGTTGTAGCCAGCAAGTCGACCAAAGGATTTGGCAACAGAAACGTGTTCCAGCACGAGGATCAAGACAATGGAAGGGAGAACGCCCATACAGCCGGTGATGACTTGCCAGCGAACGTGAGGAACACCAATGGCATTGAATCCAGCAGGGACTTTTTTGATGATATGGAAAGGGCTGGTGTCGTGACCGTGGTTGATACCAAAAGAAATGAGGGTGGCAAGAATCACGAGCAGCCCGCTGCGCATGATGCCCATGAAGAACAATGGTTTTTGTAAGCGAGGTAGCTTGGCCGCAAGATGTCCCGTGCCAAACTTGACCAAGTATAAAATCGCAAGACCAAGAATACCAAAAGCTGCGTCGATTTGAGTGTTGGGGAGATTGGCAAAAAAGTCGATAAAGATCAGGTACGGTGGTTGATGCGTATCAACGTTGCTCATGCCGAACAGCTTTGGCCATTGGCCAAGGCCAATGGTGATGGCAGATCCTGTCATGTAACCAGCAATCGCAGGACCTAGAGTGTTGCATCATTATTGTCGTGAAAAATAAAGAGAGACGATGGCGGAGAGAAAAGAAAAGAGTGAGATGAAAAAAAAAAAAAAAAAAAAAGTGGGGTTTTTGACAGCCAAGTCCAGCTTCTTACCAGAAATGAAATCAACGAGAATGCCCATTCTAGCCATGCCCATGAACAAGGTGATGCAGCCACACAAAACTGACAAGCATGCAGCCACTTCTCCGCCACTGATATCCGGGTTTTCTAACTTGACTTTTTCAATGGCTTCGCCAACCAGCAGCGAAACCACAGCTGAAAGAAAAGGGTCAGGCTTTGCCTCCTTTTTTCACCCCTTCTCGCTTATCCTTACTGATGGGCCCAACACTGATGTCTTTGGACGTCCCGAATAGGCAGTACGTCACCGAGCCTACAAAGGAGGTGCTAATTTTGCAGGAATTAAGCACGCGGTATTCATTTTTGGCGTTATAAAACAACACTTACTAGAGCCCATACTGAGGATCAAGCCCTGCGACTTTGGCATAAGCAATGCCTTGAGGCACAAGCAGTAAACCCACTGTGATACCGGCAATGACATCTTGAAACAACCACTTTTTGAGCAATCATAGAGTGAGCACGCCATACTTTGAAAAATAATAATAATAAAGCGACTTACTGACAGATTATATCGATGGAACCAAGAAAGAATTGGGAAAAAGCTGCTGACATAACCAAAAAGAGCGGATGGGCCTCGTGCCTTGATATATTTCCACCGTTCTTGATAGGTTAGTGGAGGATAATCCAGTACGATGTTGGGCATATTGATGGTGTAAAAAAATGAAAAAAAAAAAAAGAAAGAAAGAAAGAAACAATGAATGAGGTAGTGTTACAGGTGCTCGAGGAGAACAAAAGAAGAAGAAAAACGAGTGAATGGAGAAGGACCGGTGTCCATTTTTATTACCGCTTTGCTGTTCTTTTGACATAATAAAAAAAAAAGTGTGTTGCCCCCCCCCCTCTCCCCTTTTTTCTAAAGTTTCTTATTCTTTTCTTTCTATCTTGGTTTTGGTCAAAACAATTAAAAAATGGCGATGAAGCATCCTGTTTAGAGTCTCCATTGTCCATTCTCCTTTTTTCATGCATCACCCACTGTTTTCAAACTCCTATTCTGTCGTGGTCAATCAAGGTCCCCCTGTGCCTTAATGAAACTCTGCAGGATTAATCGCTCCAAAATGAATAGGAGTTATGCCATTCACCTGACATGCAGTTATCGAATGATCTTACCTTGTCGGCAATGATGTACAAAAAAAAATCGAATGTGGAGAACGGGTCGCTCCGATATCCCTCGGTGATCATTGGCCTGTGCATCATTACCGGGCGTTTGATTTCATCGTGTTGCGACTTTGTTTATCCCCAATTGTCCCATCACATCGCATAATAATATGAGTTTCTCCTATCCTCTTCCCACCTTGCCTCTTTTGAGGTTGCTGTGCGTCGTCGCCTTACGCATCGCAAGGTACAACAATGGCCATCTCTCTTTTTTTTTTTTTTTCCTTTTTTCCTAAACCTCCGGCGTTCTACAACCTTTTCCAATGACCTGCGAACCATGGCTGGGCGAAGAAGGGAGAGAAAGGTGGGGTTTGGGCACTTGCACGAGCTAAAAAAATTTTAATAAAGAAGGGAAACTCATTTGGTCTCCATGTTGGGCCGGCATCGGAACAACAGTCATAAAGAAATCATGTTAGCTTATCCAACGCTATTCAGGACAGGTTTCCAAAAACAACAAGACAGCGCTTAGGTAATGGGGGTCGTGACTCGAAAGCACCGAGGCAGGGTGTCCATGCACCTTTGCAACGACTTGACAAGTTGCAGCCATATGCAGTCTTGCAGCCCCGTCACGTGCATATTGGTACATGCATGCGATTTAGATGTACAGAAAAGCCTTTACTTTATGGGTCTAAATGTATATGCGAATAAATCTAAGTCTATGCAGGTGATTGGACACCGAGTTTAGTAGTTGGACAAGGAGTTTTCAAAGACCTTGGCAATTTCTTCGGCAGCAGGTTCGCCAGCAGGAGCAAGCTTGGTGACACGGTGTTGGGGCAAAGCACCTTCAACCAAGGCAGGGATGTGGGAGGAGTCAAAGCCCAGAGCACCCAAACCGTTGGGAACGTCCAGATCTTCCAAGAAGCGAGTGAGCTTTTCAGCGAGCACTTCACCGGCCATGGATTCCTTGATGTGAGCAGGGTCGGCACCAAAGGCAGCAGCAGCATCGATGTGACGATCAGGGCATGAAGCAGAAGTGAAGCGGAACACAGCAGGAGCAGTCAAAGCAACAGACACACCATGAGGCTATACATATACGTCAACGCACAGGCAAAAAAAAAGGGGGGGAAGGAGGATGAGATTCATCTTGGATGGCTTGGCGGGCATCACCACTTGTGTGGTGTCTGACTAATTTCCCGTTCACTTACCACAATGGCGTGATCAACATTGTAACCAGGGTGCTTGTAGGTCTTGTTCAAACCAGAGATAGGATAAGACAGACCGTGACACATGTGCACACCAGCATTGCCGAAACCTAAAAAAAAAAAAATCTCGCTGAGAAGGAACAATCTCTTTTTTTTTTTCCATCACACTTACCAATACCAGCAAAGGTAGCAGCAAGCAACATTTGGCTTTGAGCTTCAAAGTCACTGGGGTCCTTGTAAGCCTAGAGATGCACAATGGAGTCAGTGACGTGAGCCCTTTTTTTTTTGAGGAGGGTAAAATTTACACGAGGCAAGTACTCCACGACCATACGCAAAGCATGCAAGGACCAGACATCACTGATGGGGTTGGAGCCTTGGTAAGCAGGACGTTCGATGGGGTCCTTGGGACGGGGAGAGCGTTGGTTGAAGGGCAAAGCAGTATAGGATTCAAGTGAATGGCAGAGCACATCGAGACCCGAGGCGGCATGGACTTGAGCAGGCATAGAACGGGTGTTCAAGGGATCTACAATGCCGAGCATAGGCTTCAGGGCACGGTGGGCAATACCGGTCTTGGTGTGCAGAGGTTCATAATCAAAGATGGCAGTGCCGGTGGTTTCGGAACCGGTACCAGCGGTGGTGGGCACAGCGATCAAGGGCTTCAATTGCTTACGGATAGGAAGACCCTTACCAATGGGGGCATTGACAAAGTCCAAAAAGTCAGCTTCAGGGTGAGAGCTGTACAAACTGGCAGCCTTTGTGGTATCCATCACAGAGCCACCGCCCACAGCGACAAAGGCATCAGGGTTGTGCTTACGGGCAAAGTCAATGGCACTCTTGAAACTGGTGTCAGTGGGTTCCACACGCACGGTGTCATACAATACATAGTTGACCTTGTTGCGTTCCAATGATTCGATCACAGCCTTGACAGGGTGCAAATTGACAAGCTGATAAAGAAAAGAAAGGATTTAAACCAGGAGTTCCTTTGACTCGTTTTTTTTAAGTGTATCCCCCTCCAATCAGTCATATCTTACGTTGCTATCTGTGAACACAGCCACCTTGGTAGCCTTGATATTGTTCAAGTCTTGACCAATTTCACTATCAAAGGAACAAACGTGAGCGTGCTGCTTTACATATGCCCCTTGGCATTTGTAACCTACCTGGTCACACCGGCGCCGAAACGGATGTTACTAGCAGCCATTTCAAAGGCATAGTCGGTATCTTGAGCCTGAACATAGTTGCGACCATATTTCAAAAGGCTGTTAAAGGTACCGGCAGTAGGGTGGAAATGGGAATGAGCATGGGAATGGCAAGGACAGCTACTGGCACCAGATTGCAGACGGCCCAGAACGCCAAGAACTTTAGAACGAGAAGCAGCAGCAGCCATGGTTAATGCCTAGCGATAAGAAAAGAGAGGGGTGGGGATGAGACAAAAAGTGAAAGAAAAAAAAAAAATAAAAACAGGATAGCGACCTGTCATCCTTTTTTTTTCCCCACACCCCAAAAAAGGAACGGCCGTTGAAAATCAAATCACATGTTTCTAGCTCCACCGAGGCTATTGTTTTTGCCGTTGCCTCCAGGCTGTGCACGTTCCTTTGGGTGGGAAAAAAAAAACGTGAAATGAGGGTCCGCATGAAGGGGCGATTCATTTGACACCTGTCAATTCGAAAAGATGGTCGGAAAACAAGGAATCTCCTTCCAGACTTATTATGAAAGCTGAAGAGTTTGACTAGGTCACATAGCGCCCTTTTTCTTTTACTGAAGGAATATCAGCGCAGCTGTGGCAAGCGGATCTAAAAAGGGCATCTATTTTTTTTATATTTTTTTACTCGGGCTAGCAGGACCAATAACACAACGGCTTTCACCAAGCCCCGGTTGATCCATCATCCATCAGCAAGTGACACGTCCATCAAGCAAGCTGCCCTGAAAAAAGGCCAAGTAGCCGTCTCATGACTGGACATTTTTAGAGTGGAGAGGAACATCGGCAGAAATAGCCTCTACCGCACCTTCCTCAGCACACGCATAAACTTTGTATCTCTACGTTTGTTTATCGCTGTAATTTGCTATCAATGAAACAGTTTTAATCGGAAGAGGGTGCACATTGAGGCGCAGGTTAGTCAGGGATGGTAGACGAACGGACTTCACTTGGCCAGCTTGTTGGTATAAGAGAACCATGAGCCTGGGGCATAGACAACAGTGCTCTTTGTTCGTGTGCTTCGCCGGGTCACTTCAGGAGGTCCGTTTGATTGTTGACGATCCTACAAGGGATGGCAAAAAAGAAATAAGCATTTTGATCTATCCACACTGGTGCTGGCCGACTCTACTACTTACTGCGTGCATCTTTTTCATGCCTTGCGTCAAGCCTTGCCAGTGCCTGGTCAGTTCCTTTCTCAAAGCATGTTCACGTGTACCCTTTGGGTTCAGCCACTCCATCAACTGATCAAGCTGAAGAAGGGGAAAACATACGCGGTAAGTGACACTGCCCTTGTAAAAAAAAAAAAAAAAAAAAAAAAAAAAACTCTTACCGTTTCAGGCTCATCAATGGATTCCCACCATTCAACGTCATGTCCACTCTTGACATTGTCCAAGTTGCTTTTCAGGCAAGCAGCCTTGTCAGCCATGCCTTGGTGCTCCATCAGCTGGCACATAAAGGAGATGCCTCCGCCATGCCCGCATGCTAAGGAGGCGCTCTTCTTGGGATTTTCTTCAGGCTTCTTCACCTCTTGCGTACCATCTTCGTTGACTGGTACAGGCAATTTGTCGGCAGCCGATGTGTAAAAGGCAGGTGAGTCGCGCTCCAGCAAATACATCAGGTCGGACAGGCTAGGGCTTTGCACAAATAATCGGCCGGTGCCGTGCGCATGTGCGCCTCCCACATTGTCCAAGTAGTAATATCGATTGTAGAATTTGTCGCGACCAATGGGCTTGCATCGTAGCGTACTGTATCTGCGCAAATCCCTTTCAACCTGATCCAGCTATTTAAATGGAAACGATGTTAATACCAACCCGACCGCATTTTTTTTCTCATTTTTTTTTCGCTGCTTTCTCTACCTTTCGAAGGACTTGTTGTTCTTCGGTGTCTAATCGTCGGCGGGCAGTGGCACGTGCTTTCATTTCTTGTGTGCGCTCACGAGCTATCTGTCGTTGTTGGTTCTGCAGTTTACGTCTTTTCTTCTCCACCTCTTCGCGTTCCTGTTGCATGCGTTTCAGATTAGCTTGGCGCGAGGCAATTCGGTCCTTCTGGGACATGGCTCTGAAATGCGTGAAACAAAAAAAAAAAAAAAAAATCGGCGTGTCAGCAACGGCTCTCCTGGGACCCTGTCATTCATTCTCTTCATCATAGGATGCTTACCTAGGATCTGAGGCACTATCTTCATCAGACAGTGCCGATGATTCGTCGTCGCTGTTTTGGACTGAGCTGGTCGTGGACATGTTGTTTACTTCTTCCTCTTCGCATCGCTTTTCATGCTCGCTTCGTTCAGCAATGCTAGTCAGGGGAAAAGTGAGTCACCAGCCAACCTTCTTATGTCACAAAACTTACATCCGCTTCTTTTCTCGGCCGAGCTCCATCTTTTCTTTTCGCAATTCTGTCAGCTGTTCTTGGCAGGTTTCCATGTATTCCCTAAGAGCAAAAGTAAACAGGCATGAGAAAAACGAGGATGTGCAAGGGGTTTGAGGGAGCATACTTGATGGCCTGTGTCTCATTGACGGCATGGACAAGCAGTTCAAAGATGGTTAATTTATCCTTGAGAGATAGGCTGAGGTAGGCTAGTTCTCGGTCGCGAGACGCAGAGTTCAGCTTGGGCACCAATTGGCACATGATGGTGTCATAGGTTGAGGTATCGGCATGCAGCTCAAACACCAGCTAATCAGAAAAGAGAAGAAACGTTAGTCAGCATTTCCTCCACTTCTATTTGACTTACATCGTTAATGCATCCAATCAAAACATCCTGCCAGCCTTGGCGGTGGTTGCCTTTATCCAGAGGAGCAGAATCCCAATTGCCACCGATTTTGACGACTTCATCGGTACCACAGCCACGCTCGATAGCCACAATATGGCCATTGGTTGGCTGTGGCTCATCCAGATCCATGCTATTGGTGCCGTTGTCTTGGGTCGATGCAGCATGACGGCCGTTTGTAGTAGGACTGGCTGGGGTGGTTCCATCTTCGAGAGCGAGTTCATCCATTTGCGAAGCCAGGTGATGCGCTGGCTGGAGGCGCGGGCTGGGAGCAGGTGAAGATGAGGACGACATGTCAAAGGACGACAGTGGCATGGTGGTCTGACGGCCATAGACGAGGCGATGACGGATGAGGCAGTTGAGCAACGACGCAATGACTTCGTAGACAAGTTCGCATTTCGTGTCGGTGGAGTTGTACCGAAGCGAAGATTCGAAGTCGTCAAGGCTAAAGGGCGAAAGGCAGAGCGGGCGGGAGAACACGTTCAGGAAGGACCACACCATCAAGAACGAGCCAAAACACTCGGCAGCGATGGTTGACTCTTGCTTGGGTAAAGGGCATGCGATCATGTCTCCCATTGGGTTGGGCACCGGCTTGAGTTCATTGTTAGTACCAGGCGTCATGTCCATGATCACGGCAAACGGGCCTACAGGCGGCACACGTCGGTATGCCGGCAGATCTAAATCTTCCATGGGGTACTTGAGATTGGCTTCGATTCGTTTGGCATCGGCACTGTCTTCTAACCCGGACTTCTTCAGTTCCAGCTGTCGTTCGGCAAGCACCTGTTCCTTGAGTTTCTTTGATTTACGGATGGCAGTGTCTCGAGTGGCGGCCAAATCTTTGGGCAAAGTCGTGTCAATCCCAAACCGCTGCGCAAATCCGAGCTCGACCACCCATGGCGCTCCCAAGTAAGATTCCTTTGTCAGGGCTTCCCGGAAGAAGCGCTTCAACAAGCTTTTGGATAATGCAAAGCGGTCACGGCTAGTAAACAATGATAGCGGTGAGAAAGACGAGATCCTACCCGACTCTTTCCAAATTACCGGATGGCAGATCGAGGCATCACTTTGATATATTCATCAATAGCATTGAAGTCTTCGTCCACCAGTTGGATCTTGTATTTTACGTCATCGGATATTTGTTCGTCCAGTGGAGGGGCTTCCAGGATGTTGGCAGTATACCTATCAAATATCCACAGGAGAGTAAATTGGCCGTGCGTCAGCTCCAGTAACCTCAAATTTGTATATCGGTTCTTGATTCTTACCATGTCCCAGCTTCCCAATCACAAGACAGCTGCTCGCCCACAACGTATCGAGATTCAAAGTAGCTGTGCACGTCATCCACGACCTTGTCTAAGCGGGCATTGTCTAAATCAGATAGTCCATCAAAAAGAATGGTGGTGAGAATGGAAGCGGAAGGGGGCTCACATGGACTTACGAAATTGAGCGTGAATCAGCAAGGCTTTTTGGAGACTATCAGGCAGCTTTCCTTGCAGTTTTCCCTTTTCCACACGTTCGCTTTCAGCTGCTTGCTGGTAGGTCAGGTTGATACGGCCGGTCGATTCACATTGCCATAACGGCTGTTTCAATATAAATGTCCTTTCTACATAGGCTCTATGAGAGTGAAAGAGACAATTGTAAGCATCTTGATCCTTTCAATAAGGAACCCTTGATATTCAATGCCCAAAACAAGAATGAAACAAAAGGGCTTGGGCAAAAGAGCTTGACAACCACTTGTGTGCCACCGATCACTTGTTGTTCTGTCGCCATGGTTCCTTTTTTTTTTCGTTTTACAATGTATCTTGACTTACGAGTAATCGTCAAAGAGTTCTTGCGTGACTGGGCAATACCATACTTGCTGCTTTGAGCTGGCATTGCTGGATAGATCAAGAGGTGGAGGATCGATTAGATCTAGATGCTTTCGTTTTAACAAGGGCATGGTCAAGCTTTGGTTGAGAGGCAGGTAATGAATTAGGTCAAGATGGAACTAGACAAGAAAATGAAAATAGTGTGAATCAAAACAAAAAAGAGAAAAAAAAAAAAAAAGGCTTGTCTCTCTTTTTGTTGATCTCAGCGTGTTTGAGATGGAGTGCTGCTATTTATCTCGTTGGAACCGCATCTATGGTTATGTGATGCTTACCGTATTATCTTTCTATAAATTAATGAAGTTATTTGCGACTATTAAACACTTTCAACGAAGCAAAGATTACACGTTTTTTTTATATAAACGTCGAAATGAAAGGAAAAGAAAAAGGAGGCAAGGAAAACGGCGTCAAAAAAGACAGCCTTGCTAGCAGCGGGGATTCAATGATGGCTATGTCTGCTTTTTTCTTTTTTCAATGTTGAAACAGCACAATTCTTTGTGCTGATGACGTTTTTTGAAATGGTGCATCATCACTGGAAAGGTAGTAAGAAGCGGGTTAGGTACTGTTGGATAGAATGCAAATTATCCAACGACAAGATGCATGACTGAGGAAGCAGCCAGGTAAACTCGAAGCTTAACACCGCTCCTCCAGCCTTGGTGCCGTCAATCGAGGTTGTTACTACATTCCACACTCTAAGTTTTAAAAACAATGCCTATGGAGTCCCTTATCAACAATTCTCTCAAAAAATTGAACCCAGACTGAGCTGTGCATTCGAGCACTGGCCCGCACTCTGCAGCCTGATCTCTTCACCCCAAACTCGGATAGAATGTTACCTGAATCCCTTTCTTTCTTCCAAAGATGGCATGCGTATGCCACCATTGCTTGTTTACCTTATACTGGGGGAATGTGGTTATTCTTGTCCAATAAATCAGTGAATGGTCATCTTCAACTCACAGGACATCCGCTGCTATTTGCTTGGTGGCTGCCAGATTTTTATTTGGGCTGTGAATCACCTCCTCTTCATTTCAAAGCGCGCAAGAAAGCAAGATAGTCTTTGTCGCATGTTTGCCTACCCTCTAGCTCTTCTCCCATCCTGCTGCGAGAGTTGTCATTTTAAACATAGTCATGTTTTATCAATTTGTGCTCGTATGCAAATTTTGGGATGCATTGACTTGGACTAATTTTGCACAGTAGTTTTTCATCAGATCGCGGGAGGGTCCCCTGGCGAAAATGGTCAATTTTTTTACTTTTTTAGCTGGTGAATCGGAGATGTCAAAATGATATTGATCAAAAGCTGGCTGGGCAACCTTCACCAATCAACCTGATTTTTTCAACATCATCATCATTCATTCATTTGTGTATTTTCTCAAAATTTTACAACGAACGAATCACTCAGAAGTGCTGTGAAGCGTTCACTTTATTTTTTTCAAAATGAAAAATTTTGGATTGCCATATTTAGTATCCGCACAGAGCGTTTGATTCCAGCTTAATGCACACAAGGCAAAAAACATTCAGCCTTCTAACTCTTCACTTGGCTGCCTGAGAGAGTTTTGCTTTTAAGTATAGTTATTTCTCATCACTTTGTACTCGTATGCAAAATTTGGAAGAGGGTTGACTTGGCCAATTTTGCACTGTGAATTTGACCAGTTCGCCTGAGGGTACCCTGGCGAAAATGGCCAATTTTTTTCATTTTAAGCTGGTGAATCTCAGATGTCAAAACGAAACGGAGCCAAGGTCGGCTGAGTAATCTTCACAAATCAATGTGATTTTTTCAGCATCGTCATCATTCATTCATTTGCGCATTCTCTCAAAATTTTACAACGATCTAATCACTGAAAAGCGCTGTGAAGCGTTCACTTTTTTTTTTTTTTTGGAATGGAAGAATTAGGATTGCCATATTTAGTCTCCGCACAGCGGGCAAGGTCTTCGGCCCAGTTTTGGCAATTCTAATCATCGTCATTTCTCATCAGTTTGGACTCGTATAAAAAAATGGAGGTAAATTTACCTGGTGCAATTTTGCACTGTGGCTTTGATCAAAATCAGCTCAACCCAAATATGCTGTGCAGCGCTGCATTTTTTTTTTTTTTTTTTTTTCATTTTGAACTGATCAAAAGTTGACTGGGCTACCAATCGACGTGAATTTTTTCCTACACCACCATCACAACTTAGCATGCCTCGTATTTTTTTATTTCATAGCGAGCAATCAATTTCGCGTTTTATCATTCAAACGGAAACATTATGCAAGGCAAGGATAAAAGGTGGATCAGCGTGGCAAGAGAGAGAAAGGGCACAACTCCTTCACCTGGTCGCTTTTGTTGATGGCGATGAGACCGACTTGCTCTTTTTGCAAAGCCTTCGTAACCTGCTCTTGTTCCAGGCACATTTCCTAGAATTCAATAATGTTTGCAAGATGAATGCACCGCTGCTGTAGCAGGGGGACGAGTGTGGTCGATTGATTTTACCTTCAATTTCATCAGCAGCTCAAAGACTCTGATCCAATGCAAACGTTCTTCCCAGTCGGTTGGTACCACAGACGATCGGATCTCGATGCATGTGATGCGCATATCTACGAATTTGGTAGCCAAAAGTGTGATCTTATCGCCAATAACTTGGACAGCAAACACTTGGCGTCGCTTGAAAGTTGTTAACGAGGCATAACGGTATTTCATCATATCCAGCTGCAGGCAAGAATTTCATTGCAATTTTGAGACTGCCGAACGATCGATTTGCACATTGGTCATCCATGTTCTGTGCATACTCCGCATCAGTTTCAGCGCAGCTATGAACACCGTCAACAACATGCGAATCAGCTAATTTTGCATAGTAATGATCGTCCAGGAGTGCTGCGTCCACATCGTCAATGTTCGGCTTGTTGACAGATATCGAAGGGGTCAGTGTTGGTGGGTTGAAGACAAACGACTTTTTGTTTTTCTTAACATGGATGGGCTATCGACAAATATCGTGATTTGTTAGATCACCTGGTGCAATAAATAGCACATGCAGTTCCTTACGTTGCTTTGGACATCATATGTTTGCTTGCGTTTTCCAGCAGAGCTTGAACGTGTGGGCGTGGGGGTCTACATAGTGAGAAGTACAATAATTAAATACTTGATATCAATAAAACGAACGAACTTACCGAAGGAACGTAGTTGTTTTGGGTAACTTTGTTGATCTTGTTTATCGATTCAGCCAGCTTTGACGCGTGAATAGTAGATCCAGTTGTATATCCACAAAGTAACTACAAACGTGTATGACCAAATTATCAATAACTTCAACAACACATACTTTTTATGCATACATCGATGTTTGGGCGAATTGCTTCAGCTGCTTTCTTAACTGATGGGAGATCTTCTTTCAATAAATGACACACTGACTGGAGTGGCAAATTAGCATTATCGGTTTTGTACGACTTGATTGCATCGAAGATATTCCACTCGTCTGATTTCGTTCTGTAAAAGTACGCTGGCATGGAGGAAAGCAGCTTTTCACAGAAAAAAGAACGCGGTGAAAAAAAAAATTCACCCAAACGTTTTTTTTTTAAAAATCAAAGACCGCTCATCTCTCTCTCTTTTTTTGTTTTCAATTTTTTTTTTAGCTAATTGGAGACTGACACCACATAATAGCGGGTTGTTCCCTGTCATCTATAGTCATAGTTTGCATCTAACTAGAGAGTCTAAACGCAACCATGCATGCTATCCAGATCTTGCCCTTCGCCGCAATTGCGCCCTAGGGAGTAACAAGTAGGATCTACCTGTGAGTTCCCCTCTCGAAGTTACCGTTTCCCCCTTCTTGTTGAAGGCGTGATGGAGTGTTGCAATCTAACAAACTATGGTGCAGGTGGACAGCCCACTGTGACAAAATAGGTCAGTGTATCGCATTTCTGTGAATCATTTCTCTCTCTCATTTTTTTTTCTATTTTTTTTAGCTAATTGGAGACTGACACCATATGATAGCGGGCGGTTCCCTGTCATCTATAGTCATAGTTTGCATCTAACTAGAGAGTCTAAACGCAACCATGCATGCTATCCAGATCTTGCCCTTCGCCGCAATTGCGCCCTAGGGAGTAACAAGTAGGATCTACCTGTGAGTTCCCCTCTCGAAGTTACCGTTTCCCCCTTCTTGTTGAAGGCGTGATGGAGTGTTGCAATCTAACAAACTATGGTGCAGGTGGACAACCCACTGTGACAAAATAGGTCAGTGTATCGCACAATCTATTTGATTGTAATCATCCTTTTGTTCCATTAGGCAAGGCTCATCCTTGGAAAACAAGTGCCAGCTTTGTGTCGTTCATATCAAACAAGGTGCATACTCCTTTCATGGTTAGACTTGGAAAGGATGCCAGAAAGGCAAACCCCAGTGCCTTTATTTAAACACCACCTGAACCTGCGTGGGCTCCATGGCAAGAGACAGGAAGACATGAAATTGCTCCTGGATATACACGCTTTGGCACTTGCTTCTTCCCATTACACAACACTTCCAACAAACATGTCTGTCAGCCACGAATTTGCGCTGCACCAGCTTGTTTCCAACCAATCCAACACCATTCCCACTTTTTTTTTTTTTACTGTTCTTGTAGCCTCGTAATAAAAAAGGGAAACTTGATGACATTATTATGTTAGGTCACTGGTCGCAATCCCCCCTCCAGCAATTGATAACTTTCGCGAGGAAACCACGGAATCACTGTAAATTCAAACGATAGGGGTTTCATGCCAACCGTTAAAAGATAGCAACGACGTTTGTCAGCCATACAAGTGCTAGGAAGGTCAAACTTCAGCATGGAAGAGAGCCATAGCTGCATCCCAGACAATGGCACCCTGTCCCCCTTAGAAAGCACTGCATTCGCTGAGGTGACAAAAAGGTCCATAACCATTCTCGCGATTTTCATCTGGTTCTTCTTGACACGATGCTCTGCGTATGACTGGTAATGCGATCCTCTCGATCGGCAGATCATTTTTTTCTATCTCTTCCTGTCTAGCAAACCCTCCCATGCACAAAAATAAAAGGTTGTTGAACAGAAACAGTCCTGCACTTTGCGTTGGACAGGAAAACTCAGCGTATGGGATCGGAAGGTACGGTTGGTGCGATGATTCAAAAGTCATTGTTTATTGTTTAAGCAGAGGCAGACTTAGCTTGGGTACCTATGAAAAAATAGAGTGTCAGTCAGTTACAAAGTTGACCAGTTACAAGCTTTTTTTTTACCTTCACGGAAGCCGTTGGTGAAACGACGGTGGACGACCTTCAAGTAGCGCATGCGACCGGTACCGGTGGTCTTTCTTCTCTTGCCCTTTTCGGACCAGTTGACTTGATAAGAGAGAGAATGAGTCGAATGTAGAGGTGAGATGGCTAGTTTGTCTTACAGGAGCGGATCTTGGCGGCAGGATAACCACATTGAGCGCAAGTCTTCTTTTGCTTGTGGAAAGAACGGTCACCGCAACGACGGCACAAGGTGTGGGATTTGGTGTGGCGTTTACCAAAGGAAGAGGTACCCTTAGTCTATTTGTGCATGTAAAATAAAAGTGTCAATCGTCAGCATGGCCATCGTCAAAATACCCTCTTTGTCCTATTTTTTTTATCTATCCATCCATCCATCCAGCCTATTTTTCTTAAATATCCATTCGATCTATCGTTCCTATACATCTCTTCCCACTTTTGTCTATCGATATACTGCGCAGTGTCTCTAGTTTCGTGAATAACGTACCATGACGGATTAATGATAAAAGGAAAGAGAAGGAAAAAAAAATCAACGAGTGAATCGGTTCCGCCTTTTTGGACGACGGCAGGCGGCTGAGATTCAAATAAAAAGGCTGACTTGGTGCACCGGCCTCCCTTTTCCTTTCTTTCCATTATCGCAAGGCTTTTTTTGTGTTGTGGACATTATTGTTTTTGTTTCAGCAGTAAAAGGTAATACTGGGTAGGGTCAGAGCGTCTGAGTTGGCCAGCGATTGTGCCAACGCTGACACATCATTGATTGATTTTACTGCAAAGAATCGGAATATCCATGACCTTCTTGCAATGAGAACGTTGATCCCCCTGGCGCATCGCCGTTTATATAAATAGCGAACGAACGATGACATTGCAACCCCATCTGCTCTCATGTACGAAAGCATCTGTCAGGTTTTGATTTACCCCTGCCATCAAACAATAACTTCAGCAATGTTTTGACAAGCTCGGCATGGGCTGTGCAAATTCAACAGCGATGATGCCAAAGGGAATGCAAGACTAGCAACCTTTGTCATTGACACGTTGGTAAGGGATTTGTCTAGTTTTCATGTCTCCGTGCTGACCAGCGACAAAAAAAAAAAAAAGAAAAAAAAAAGCGTCAACTTGTCATAGCGCATGGCTGATGGCTCGTCCCCAACGCATATCACGTCTACCGTCACAGCCATTCTCTCTTTCACTATTGGCTCTCCCACTGATACCACTTCAACGTCTGTTGCTGTCCCATCCGGTGTTACTCCTTCGTCACTGTCGATTTGTATTGCACAGCCTCTCATCAAAGCTCATTTGCTCGCACGCGCGTCAGCATAAGCGAAATCATTCTCCCAACCATTAAATAAATAATTGACGCTCTGTTACTTTTACCCTCGCAACCCCACCTTTAGAAAACCATCTGCTGGCCAGATCAATCAATGGCTTCTCGTATGTTACTGTATTTACACTCTTTTAAGTGGCGGCTCTCCTGGAAGACAGGTGGCGGACTTTGGATTTCCGAGTGTCGCACAAGCCAAGACAAATTTGGCGCAGGACTTTTTTTTTTTGTCGTAGATATTTTTTTTTTCGTGTCGTCATCGATTTGTCGTGCGACAAACTGTTACTTAAATACAACTACATAGGGGTCCTATGGAAGCAGTCATTGATGCGGGGAGAAGAATTACCGATAAAGCCATGCAGATCCTTGATAGAAACATCATTACACACCGCTTTGACGATGCGGCCGACCAGAACTGCTCAATCGGATCGAGCTCAGGGGAATAGGTTGGAAGATGCATGCATCGATACCCACGATTCCTGATGAAGGTATCGATGGCCTTGGATTGATGACTTGGTGCATTGTCCATCACCAAATAGCAGCCCTCAAATTCTGGATGTTGGTCCATAGTATTCATGACCTCATTCAAGAAGGCGATGTAGTGGTGAGTGTTTGTGCCGCCAATGTGTTTGTAGGTAACTTGATCAAGTTTGCTTTTTTGTTCCCTGTAGGCGGACTTCTCATGCTGATTTGAACAACACCAGAAGCACAAGCACCAAGGATCGTGGAAAAAGGCAACTTTCTCAAAATGCGACATTATGCATTTGGTCATCCTGACAAAAAAAAAAAAAAAAAGCGCCAAATTTGTCATGGCTTGAAAAATTTCTTCAAGTGACAATCCAAATCTCCAGACAATCATCGTCGATCATTTACCATATCAGCATGAAATCAAATCTTTCACTCGGGTTCAGTTGCTTACCGATGACAACCTGATCGATTTGTTCAATTGTCGTACGGGTTGTATTCAAAGATCTAAATAGTGTTTTTTTTTATTGCAAAGTAAATACTTCAGCAAAACTGGATAATATACTGTAAATGAATTTCAATTATAATTTTTTGCTTCTTCAGAGGACATAGTGTCCTTTCATTTCGGGATACTTGTCCATTTCATCCAGCGTTGCCTTCAAAAAGCTTAGATAATGCCCTGTCACTGTCCCAATACTGTAAGCATCAGCTTCATACCCAAGTTTTCTCTTTTTTGATACGTTTTGGGACTCGCAAACTAACATTAATTAAGCCGGTGGCAGATATTGCACCTAAAATCGATGTTGCTTTTGCTTTAGTCATAGTCACTGTAACTATGGCAGGAGTTCCTTTCTTTGACCAAGCCATACCCCGTTTCAAGTTGATATGAAAAGCTGATTCATCAAGAAAGACGCAATTTGTTGTGAAATCCAAGTCAGTCTGCTGGCACTTTTGCACCCAATCGTACCTTTGTTTAGTAAACGAGATTCATCACATGTGAATACGACTTCATTGTTGGATCAACCGACATCATTCTTTCACACACAATTTTTTGGCACGACTTCAAATTCAAAATCAGCGACTTTACTTTTTAAAATGACTGTTGTTCTAGAGTGTAAGCTTGCCTGAAGCAGCTTCAACAACTTTTGGTAAAAGGGCCCTGATGAACTCCGCCCGCTCCGTCCGCCTATGCTCCGCCCATCCATCCACTGGAAAACGATGTGCGCGAAAATGCAGCCAATGACTTGCGGTGCACTTGCTGCCACTGAGGTAGCTTGTGGCAGCCATCGACCAAAGCAAGTCAGCGTTCAACGATATTCCCGGATGGCTATGGACGGGTTGGGCGACACTCTGCGGGAAATCACATGCCGAGCAATTCATGACTAGCTTGGTCCATGCTGCAAGATAGCCTGCACTCTTCTTTGAAAACTCCGCATCCATGTTTTGGGACGCAGGATGATCCTCTGTCACTCCGACGGGAATGTTCGTGTGGTCACACAAACTTGGAGACAGAGAGTGCCAAGGACCTTTGCCAAGGACAGTTGCCAAGCCAAATAAAGAAAGAGGGGGAAAAAAAAAGAGAGACGCAAAAGCAACATGCTCCCCTCAAGTGATGTTTTTTAATGTCGAGATATGGTTTAGCTAGCCTTTGCAAGACCCACACGGTCATTTCCAAGATCATAGACGCTATAGAATTTTCGAAGGAATACATCACCCACTATGAAATCAAAGTTAAAAAAAAAGGAGATGAGCATCACGCATTTGAAACACTTTTTTTCTTCTGAAAACTTACCAACCCAGAGAGGTCCAGCAGGAGCTGGGATGTCCATGCTAAGGGGGGAAAAGTGTGAGAAACCGTTTCAAATGGTGGCCATGGTCACAGCCTACCCCATGAAGCCAGAAATGCATTGGTTTTGAACGTTGAGGATGTAGTCTTTGCCGTCCATGCAGAAGTCTTTGCCAGCAAACACAAAGCAGAATTCGGGTAGGCTGGGAACTTTGCTGCAATCGATGGTGTATTGGCCGGCCCAGTTCTTTTTGGCGCCGATTTGTTCGTTGATCAGGTCAGCGACGGTGGCGGGAGCAACGATCAAGGAGGTACCGGTGTCGATGGCAGCGCCCACAGGATCCAACTCGGCATATTCACCACCAAACTTGACGTCTTGCAATTCGATTTCCCAGTAGCCCTTGCGGCGGACTGGAGCCCAAGTGAGATCACCAGTGTAATGAGCGTCATCGATGCCGCCAAACACCAGCTCACCGCCGTCGCCGGCGTCGCCGGCGTCGTTGAGCCACACAGAGAACAGAGGCTCATCGATCAGGTTACGGTTGACCATGTTGTAAAAGGGAGGCACGACATGGTTGACGGCAATGGTGTCATAGCCCAAGCCGAGAATACCATCGAATTTAGCCATGGCAAAGGTGAAGCCGGGTTCCTTGACGGACTCAGCAAAGCCTTGGTGAGGCAGGGAGATGTCGCCCAGACGCACAGTATCTTGACTGATGAAGCCTTCCAAGGAACCAGAGCCGTATTGGATGGCAAAGGTCGTGCCGTTTTCCACGTAGCTGTTGGACTTACCCGAGTCGTATTGATTGTGCAAGTAGCAGGCGATGGAGGTGCAGTGGGTGGAAGGCACCCACAGGTTGGATGAGCCAGTGTCGAACACCACGGTGAATACTTGAGCAGGCGACCCAATGGCCACTTCACCGTAGTACTAAGAGAAGACGAGAGAGGGTCAGGAAAGGTCAGGATGGGCGTGTGGACGTTACCTGGGCGTTCAAGTAGTTGGACAGGGGCACACCATGTTTCATGCCTTGTTGGTCGACTTGGAAGGGCGTGAAGCTTTGAGGGCGGCTGCCAAAGTACTTTTGGGTCAAGTAAGAACCCGTATGGCTGTAACGGTTCAGCTTTTCATACGAGGACTCCTTGGCTTTCTTGATAGGAACTCTGGAAAAAAAAAAAAAGAGTGTTTCATGTGAGTTCCAAAATATGTTTGCATGACGCTTTGATCAATGCCATTGTCCTTAAAGCTAGCTAGGAGAGGCAGGCTACCTTGTTAAAGCTGCTTGAGCAACAAGCACAAGGCTAGCAATGGTTGATACTGCGAACAATTTCATGGTATGGATAAGAAAAGAAAAAAGAAAAAGGGGGCACCTTTTTTTTATTTTTTATTTTTTCACGCCAAACAAGTCATGCGGTCAACCGCATTTGGAAAGGCCGAAGAGTCTGTCGAAAACAATGCCAAAAAAAAAAAAAAAAAATAGTATTCCCATTGATCATGCAGCGTGGTTTTTTCCTTTATATAACAAATTTGTATATGGGATTTTTTTCTTTTTTTTGAAGAGCCCACATCAGAAAAAAAAAAAAAAAAAAAAAGAGGCACAGCAATGGAAGGAAACGTAACCCCCATAAGCAATGAAAAGATCCTACTCTTATTTAGGAGGAGGACGGAAACTACGAGTACGAGCATTTCTTCCACGACGAGCGTCATTTTGTGGAGCTCGGCTGATTGTCAGCTTGCCTTCGTTGAGCATCTAGTGAGAAGAAAAACCCCGTGAGCAAAAAAGTAAAAAATCGTGGCCGCTCCTCGGGTCGGAGATCTGTCGTACCTGGCCATTTTTTGCTAGAGCATTGTCCAAGGCAACAGGATCCACCAAGTCCACATAGCAATGTGACTTGTGCTTCTTTGTTTCAGGGTCAATGGGAATACGAACATCCGTCACCTTGGAAATCAAGGTTAGACAAAAGTGGCAAAGTGCATCTTTTTTCTTACTGTTTCAGGCCCAAAGAACTGACGCACATCTTCCTCGGTGATATCACCTTGCAGTCCACCAACGAAAATAGCATAAGGACTACGGGGCTGGAGAGGGTGTGATCAAAAAAGAATTCAGTTTACCAAGTCCGAGTGTGCTTTCTTCCTTCTTGTGTTTACCATATTGCTTTGACGTTTCATGTGTCGGTCGTCTTGAGCATCGTCCGAGGCAGGATGACCATTGGCGATAGTGGATTGGCCATCGTTCCAGTCGGATTTGTGTTGCTTGTCTTGGTAAGGACGAGAGGGGAATGTGGCGGTGGAGAGGGCAGGCGAGGAACCGGCATAAGGGGTATGATTGGTGGAGGACCGACGGTAGGCAAAGTTGAAGCCTTGAGATTTCATTTCGGCACCGACATGACCATGACGCACATCCAAAACAATCCAACCAAGGGCAGCATCGGGTAAATTGAAGTTCCACAGGTTCTTAAATGCTGATTCTTCACGGCTGCCGTAACTGTAATCGGAGCTGTCGTCACTCGGGTCCAAGGATGGCGGCAAACGGTTGACCACATCCAATGTGTTTTGTAATAATCGGGCTTGGTGTTCACTGCAAGAGAGGAGTAAAGTCAATGCCAGGCGACCAGTGCACCCTCGTTCGCTTACTCGACATAGCTTTCCACTTGAGCTTTGATGGCTTCCCACAGACCAAGGAAGCTGTGCTGCGATTCCAATAGACGATCACGATACAGTTCCTGTGATGATTGCGTCGAGAATTCATTGTACATGATGCCATAACGGAAGTGGAGGCCTGCTGAGATGGTGAAATCGACCTTCAAGACATCGAAAAATTAAAAAGGCTATTTTGTGTCGACACATGAGGGAAACCACTTGTCTTACCTTTAAGAAGAGGGCAAGTTGGGCTAGTAAGCCTTCACGACCAGGGCTAGCATGCGTCACCAGAACCCGGGTTTCTGAAGCGTCATGCACCTGGAGAGCTGAAAAGTCAGCCACCTGTCATTTTCTGCCCTTTTTTTTTTTTTTTTTTTTTTTTTTTTGTCTCACCTTTTGTGCTGTCTCGACCAATTCGCCCAATTGCAAAGCAGTGGTCCACATGGTGCCAGCTCCTCCTGCAATGGTGTCTGTACCTTTTGTTTTTTGATTCAGGTTAGAGCTCTACGATTTTCAATATAAATTGGGATTACCTTCGCCATTGTCAAAGAGTTTGTGCTGAATAACGGCCCCACCGAGACCAAACAAACGCAACTTGACACCACCAACATCCAACAGGTGTGAGGTGGCTTCGTCCATGATGTGTAGATTAGGAATGGCATATTCCTGGGAACGAAACTTTTCGAGAATGGCGACATCTTCACAGACACCCCAGACGGTATAGACGGGCACTTCAAGCTTCTTTTCGTTGGCAAGAAATTCAGGGAATTCAGACAAGTAGGGCTGAGGAGCAGTTTCAATGGTACGACGCACCTGATCAATAGGAGCATTGTTGAGGCGCGTTCGAACATAAGGTGGGATCAGCGTGCTGTATTGGATCAAATGCTTCAGGGTCCTAGTTAAAATAAACCATCAGCGTCGTTTCTCCTTGTAAACGCCTCACCTGTCACTGATTCGAGGGAGACTGGCTCGCTCTGGAAAAGGTAAATCAGCGTTAGTTCCAAATCAAGGTGCCATCGCTTTTTGTTGGCTTGCCATAAAAACCAAAGTCGCCCGTATGGACAATAATGTGGGCATTGGCATCGCGGGCAAGTTGATTCAGTTGCGAAAGGTTTCCTGTGAAAAGAGAGTGTGAATGTTTGTCCGTGACATGATTGAGCGTGTAAAAAAGGCGCATCAAAAGGGACTTACCTTTAATATCAGCAATGCACAAAATGCGCTTTCCATCCACGTTGAGAATGTCGTTGGGTTTGGGGGAGCTAGTTACAGATGAGGGGATGGGACTGCCATTCATGGTGCATAAAGAATAAATAAACAAGGAACGTAATAGGCTGGGTTAGTAAGGGAGATGATGGGAATAAGAGAAAAAAAAAGAGAGAGAGAGAAGCTCAATGTTTGGGTAAGGAGAGGTAGGCAAGATGAAAGAAAAAAAGAAGAACGAGAGTTGAAGAGGAGTTTTTTTCAGGACTCCAAAAAAAAAAGGTGCAAACAGATTCTCCCTTTTTTTTTTTTTTTTTTTTGTTTGGGAACTCCATTAAGGTTTGACAGTAAAGTGAACAAATCTGGCCCCTCAATTTACCCAAACTAAAACGTAACTTAACCCAAAGTATGGAAATGAAAGCTTATTTTTCATAGACCACAAAGAAGACTTTTGACAAGGAGTGTTGCTTGACAGAATTTAACTGGGAGAGGCGGTTTTTTTTTTTATGGCAAATCAATGGAAGAAAAAAAGGGTGACAAAGGCAATGCCTCGTGGCGAGCGACTAAAAAAGGCAATTTTCATTTAAATGTTCGTTCTTTCTTGAGCTTGTCAGCGTCTTTTTCACATCGTTGGCCACCCAACGAAGATCGCCTCTTGTGGTTAGATAGCCAGTACGTCAATTTCCTTGACGACAGGCCGGTATGCTCAATGATTTCTTGCCGTTGATCTTTTGTCATCTTGATTCCTTGACCAATGGTGTCTTTATACATAGCCTTGAGGTACTGTGTTGTTCCAGAATCATACGACGTTTGCGATATTTTACGAAAACCCATCTGTTTCTCCTTCATTTTGTTAAAAGGCAACACGCCAACAGTGGACGAGAGGTTGATTATTGAAAGGAACCCTTTGAAAAAAAGAAACGAATCCCATTTTATAGCCCCGCCACTACTCTCTCTCTTGACAACAATTGAAGCATACAGGTTAGATCCATGTTGACAATGTTTTGAGGCAAGGTCGATTTTTTATTTTTATCGAATCACACCGAGGTATCTAATTGACGTAAACGAGTGAATTGACCACGGGTGCTGGTATCTTGATGTCGCTTTTGATTCACAAGTCCTGAGAGAGCAGCCAAACCACCGGTCATGCGGCGGCGCTGCATCTGTTTGCCACAAAGCACAAAGCCTATACACACAACGATCGTGACCAGAGCCATCCAATACAGAGGTTGGAGCCAAAAGCCTTCCTCAGCATCGACCGCCGTTTGCTCATTGTCATCAGCAGTGATTTCTTTGTCCTGTTGCTTCTTGGCATCGTTGATTTGTTGCACAAGGCGATCCAGAAGGCCGGTGTGGGTGTGGGGTTTGTGGTAGAGTGGCGAGTGAAAAATGGAGTGTGGCTGATCGACCTTTGTACGCACTTGGTCCAAGAACGGCAGGTTGACGGAAGGCTCCATGGAGTCGGACATGAGGATGCTCTTAGCAATGATGTGATGTGCATTTCCTGTCAAGTGCTGCTTATCCCACCAGATATAGTCGTCTTCTTTATCATTGCACCGGCCTTGACAGTGATCCCAGAAAGCATCCTGGCCATTCTTGAATCCATAATCCTCGGGTCGCTGAATCACTTCTACAAGCAAGTCATGGGCATCCACCAAATCTAGTTCCAGTAGGTGGTGGTGCTTGACTTGGGCAAACACCTTTTCATGCAGCTGTTCGTTGAAGCTGTCGACCGCTTGCTTAATCCGTTGCTGTTCCTTTTTCGACAGAGCCAAGGCGCCTGGCATCAGATCCATCGGCGCTAGTGTAAACATCAAGAATCGGTCGGTTTTAAATACTTTGCGAACAGTCCTCTATGAAATAAAGTGACGTTGGTGGTGTGTTCGGAGCTTGTCGTTCTCAAAATCGTGTGCCGTTTACCATTTGATCCATGATACAATCAAGAGTGTCTTCATAGTTGGTATCGTTGGCTAGCATCTTTGCTTGTACATCGGCATGGCCAACCCAAAAAGCATAGATGGTATATTGAGGATCAAGCTCGAGGTGTTGCTGATAATACATTTCAGCCTGATCAACAATGCTGACACTTGAGCTGGCATTGCACACTGATCCACTAAATGCAAAGCTGTGTAAAGACGCATCCCATCCTACAGCAAGCTGCTGACTCCATAATGGCCCATTGCTATAGCGGTGCCCCGTCCCCACATCTTTGTGTAAAAAAAAAAAGTGAACAAAAATAACTTGCTTATTCACAATGGTATACCTGAATAATCATCACCAAACACAACAATGTTCTTCACTAATGCAGATGCTAGTGTTGATAATAGGACTAGCGTACACAAAATCAACAGCAACATCTATAAAAAGTCTATTCGAGTAAGAACAAAAAAGAGGGAGTGAAAAAAAAAAAAAAAAAAAAAGGGAACTGGCCCCGCCAACCAAAATCGATTTCCGAGCATGTCACAAACAAGAAAGCACCGTAGCAGAGCAACATTTTTTACAATTCTTCCTCGGCTGGTTAAATATGTACTGTCATGGATCACAATAGCATGATCTCTCAAGTATAGTCTACATAAAAAAATAGAATAGCAAAGAAAACAATAGCCTCTCTCAAGGAGTTGAAGATAAAAAAAGATAGGAGGTCTTTTTTTTAATTTATCTTGCTCGTCATGCCGCTATTAATTATATCTTTTTTTTTTTTTTTCGTTTCTTTCGCTCAAGGATTGAATAAACCTTCATTAAACTATTTTTATATAGAAAACTGGGATACTTCTTGCGTGTCTTTAGCCAACATGCTGCACTATAAAAATAGTCCAGAGAGGAAAGCTTGGATCAATTTTTCTTCTTGATCTTCTTCGATTTTACAAATGCGGTTGAACAGTGTTGTAGTCATTGGCTTGAGCCTTTTCTTAGTCAAGGTGCACGCCGACCTTGACGACTACTTTCCCTATTTCACCAATGATTACACCGATTATATCAGCGACGGCGACGACTATGCCCAGTACTTCAAGGCCTTGTCACCCGGCTTCCCTGCCTACATCCCTCCTGGCTATCGTTTCCATAACACCTACATGCCCCGGCCTTATTACAGCTCCATGCCCCCTCCTGGTTCCAACCCTGGCGCTTATAATCCTGACTACTTTCACCCAAATTTCGCCTCTGCTGACATGTCCACCACCGTCGAGCCCCCCATCGCCCACGGCGGATCACCAGCGTCCAAAAATGGTGGCAGTGGCCTATTAGGCCCACTCAACAAGCTTCTTCAAAGTTGACCCTTTTAAGATGTTTTTATTTTAACCTTACCGACTCGTCGTCTATCACATACACACTTGTTTTTTTATGAAAAAAAAATGGATATTAAAGTTTCCCTGTTTTCTTTTTTTGCCACTTTTTGGATGGTGAGGAGGTGTTGCAGATGAAAAACCCACAGGGCGAAAATGAACCAGGTCACGCAGAAAAGGGAACAATGGGCCAATTGAATCACAACAGGTGCGAGATCTCACAAATGAACTGCGAGGTCTTTTTCCCCTGGCGACAATGGCCGATGTTTCCTGGGAATTCTGAAATATCAAAACGAAACTGACCAGCCATCGCCCATTGACCTTGTTTTTTCAGTCTCATCGTCATTCATGCATACCGCATTTGATTATGAGACCCACGCTACACTACTTCACTGAATGCCATTTGTCGTGTATGGCCAGGAATCGGAAGGTCAGCGGAAGTTGAATCTGGCCATCCGATTTTTCCTCTTCATCCTGAAAAAAAAAAAGCAAACGCTGCACAACACTTTTGAGTGACTCAATCGATGTGTGGTTTTGTGAGACTGCGCAAATACAGGGATGATGATGGTACTCAAAAAACAAGGTCGATTGGTAAAGGTTGCCCAGCCAACTTTTGGTCAGTTTCGTTTTGACGTTTCTGACTTCCCAGCTAAAAAGAACGAAAAATCGACCATTTTTGCCAGGGGGACCCCAAGGCGACCAGATCAAAAAAACGCGAAGTGAAAATCACAGATTTTTAGCTGGGAGTTCAGAAGTGATGAGTTAGCTATGCGACTTTTGCTTGTCAGATTGATTTTTTCAATATCACCGTCCACAACTTATCTCAGGTATGTATGCTAAATGCAATATCAGAGAGATGTATTCCATTCACATGGCTACGCTCTCACGAATGCCGGGCTTTCAATCATGGCAAGCTTTTATTTTTGAGAGCTGTGTCTTCTTGTTTTCTCTCTTTCTTTTTTTTTTTTTTCGCTTTGCAATTTGATCAAAAATGTCGTATCTCACAGATGCTACCTCCATGTAAGAGACATCATTTGCTCAGGCTATTGATTGAGTACTCGGTGGAGGAAAGAGCCGCTTACATTTCTTGTGGTGTTTCTTAGAATTAATCGATAATTGCATCGGCTCCAACATTTGGGTCGTCATTCACTGGCAAGCTGCTCGGGTTTGACGATTTCGTCAGTAAGTACAGCTGCTATCGCTTAAAGAGAAACAAGTGATTAATGTAAGGCTTACACATTCCTGCTGCTGGAAGACGTGACCGAATTATAAGCTAGTTGACTTGCTGCCACGTCCATTCACCATTCACTTGCCGTTTTTATTGTGATGGCATAGTGAACGAACACAACACGAGTACAAGACAAGAAAGCTTGATCAGATCCTGCTGAATGGCAACAGCATTTGCGGAGTAAGCTTGGTCGAAAAAGTGCTGTACGTTTCCAATGCGCGACACTCATCTCCATTTTTTAATTTGTTTAGATAGTGGGTGATGTGTTCCTTCATTCTACAGCGTCTATGATCTTGGAAATGGCTGCGTGGGTCTTGCAAAGGCTAGTTAAGCTGTATCTTGTCATTAAAAACATCACTCGAAGGGAGTATGCTGCTTCTGCGTCTCTCTTTTTGTATTCCGTGCTTCCTTGACATTCGTCCTAGGCACTCTCTGCCTCCATGCTTTGCGACCTCATCTGGTAGTATCCCATATCCACATGATAAAGAGCCTAACTAAAATGGAGCTAAGCTGCCTTGTTCAAACGGCCCACAAATTTGAGCATAGCTTTTTTTTTTTTCTTTTTTTCTTCACAAAACGCCTAGCAGCAATGGACCCAAGTAGCCAATAATATATTCTTCGTGTACAAATACTACCAGGTTTCCACCAGATATACTGTAATGCTTCTCGTTGAGCTGTTGAATAAAGATATCTGGCAGGAAACCGATCGGACAAACAACAATGTTATTATCTAGTCCACTTGCGAGAATGCATGGGCGATCATTTCTAGTGCATATCTGCCAGACTCCTAGCTCGTCTCCCTACTGCCTGATGGAGTTTCCATTGTAATCATGGGTCATCTGCCATCATTTTGCACACGTATTCGAGATTTGGCGTGAATTGATTTGCAACAGGTGATTTTGCCAGGCTGACCTCTGAGGAAAATGGCCGATTTTTTGATTTTTTTAGCTGGAGAATCGGAGATGTCAAAACGAAGCTTGCAAAACGTTGGCTGGGCAACCTTCACCGATTGACCTGATTTTTTCATCACCATCATCATTCATGCATTTGCCTACCTTTATAAAATGTCACATCGATCCGATCAGCAACGTTTTCATTTTTTTCAAATCTCCGCACAGTCACCGCTGCCTTCGGCGCCTGTAATAACAAAAAAACTGTTGCCTGATTCACCCTCTCTGCTCTTCTAATATACTTGCTTGATTCTCAAGATGCATACCTCAATAGTGCCACTTTGTGCTAAATGCACTCGTATAAAAAAATAGCATACAATATTAAGGTTTTTTTTTAGCGATCGATTTCGGCGCAATATTTTAGGTTGCCTGGCATTCTGAGAAACCCTGCCAGTGCTACAATGCACAGCCCCTGTGCCTGAATTCATTGTATCTCCTCTTGGACTTGAGCGCGTTACATATCTTGACACCTTTGCATTGCTTTTCTTTTCCTGGTTCCTTTACTTAAGCAAAAGCAAAGAGGCCTTGACGAGAAAACAAGGTTCAAAAATGCACAGACTACCGCCGCGATATGATTGGATAATGGTGAAAAAGTTTTTTTGTTTACTTCTCGATTGTTTTTTTTTTCTCTTCTTTTTCTTCAGGGTTACCCTACTTACTGCTGTTTTCGTGCTGTTTTTTTTCGTGTGCAATGCTCTTCCTGCTTACTGCTGTGCTTTTACCGATTCTGATTGTCCAGCGCTACTGGATCATGAAGGAGATAGAGCAATTGGCTCTCTCCTTTGCCACCGTTTACTTCCTCCCGCCACCACCCGTCCCCGCCACTCTCGATGCTCCCATCGCATCTCCACCTGCCCCACTGGCCACCGTGGGTGCAGTCGACGACGCCTTTGCTGTGGACTTTGCCCTTGGCCTTTGTGGCATTGTTGCCGTCGTGGCTGTTTACGTGCTTGCTTGGCGTGTTGCTCGCTTTGGCCTTCGTCGCTTGCTTTCGTGTGGTGCTTCTGCTGTTGCTGTGGCTGTACGCAACTCTCTCTGCGTAGCTGATCGTATGATCAGCTGCATGTATGGTTTGGTGCTGCTGGTCCTGTGTGGTTTTTACGTTTGCTGTTTGCTGGTTGTCCTCCCAGCCGTCTACCTTGGCGGTTTGGGAGTGATCTGTTTCGGTGCTTTGGCCACGCACCTTTTGGCAAAACGCTGCTTTGTCTCGGGCTTGGTAAGTTTGAAGTAATGTTGTTGTTCATCACTCCCAACCTCTTTTATTTTCTTATGTAGGGAACCCACCTCATCCAAGGTCCCACCACCAGCATCTCTACGGGCTTGGTAAATGTGAAATACAGTTCTTTCCCGGCCTTTGTACTTATAGCCGTTTTCTCTCTTTTCCTTTTTCTTCATTCTTCATAGGGAACCCGTCCCCTCCAAGGTCCCATCCTCACCAGCACCGTTACGGGCTTGGTAAGTGTGAAATACAGTTCTTTCCGACCCATTGTACTTACGCCTTTTTTCTCTCTTTTCCTTTTACTCAATTGCTAATAGGGAACCCGTCCCCTCCAAGGTCCCATTATCATGAGCAGCAATGCTGCGGGCTTGGTAAATGTGAATTGCAGTTCTTTCCCACCCATTGTATTTACGCCTTTTTTTCTCTCTTTTCCCTTGTAATTGTTCATAGGGAACCCGCCCCATCCAAGGTCCCACCAACGAAAACAGCGTGCTTGGTGTAAGTTCAATTTTTAGAAACAGAAAAATGTTACTGAAGCATGTCTAACCTTTCTTTATTGCTCAAGGTGTCGCTTTCTTGCGTGCGTCGCCCCGTTGTGGCCGGAAGACTTGGGCCGCTTGCCCGTAAACCCAAGCCGTTCGGGTGGGTGAGCCGCCGCTCTGTTGCTGTGTTGGGCCCTGGTGTTCGGCCATTTGGCCAAACCTTGGAAGACGCTTTGCTTGCCGGTCCTCTTGCGTACCATGCTGCACTGATGGACGCATTGGACCGTGCCCCTGTTGCTGTGGTTGTCCCCGAGGACGTCCCCGTTGCTGAGCCAGTTTGCTATGCTGGCTCCAGTCAAGCTGACGGTTGGTGTGCCGTCCCTCCAATCCCTGCCGCCACCGTGATTCTTGACTGCGGTAAGTCCTTGTGCTTCGATAAGGAAACAACGACTCAACGCGATGAAGCACTCATCTTTTTTTTTTTATTTAGCTGCTCGTCCTCGCCCTCCGACTGTCCTCCGACCAGGCAATCATTTTGGCGGAAGACACCAAGCCATCCCTGTTCCTCGTAAGTTTTTAAAGCAGGTTTGCAGCTTGAGAGATTCTCATATTTTTATTTCTTGATGTCATTTATCATGTCTAGGGGATCTTTGCTTGCGTTCTCTCCGCCAACGACGCCAACGACAAGCCAGCCGCGCTGCATTTACTCGGGCATTTGGTAAGTCATCCATGCTTTTCATTGGATATGCCAGGAATATCATTATTAACATTTTCCCACCCAATCTAGGTCGCCGACCCTCGCGATCAACAAATGCCCCTGCCAGCTGGTTCTGTCCTTTGCCTGGTCCTTTGGCTGTGGCTATCTGTTGGCCCGAAGCAATGCAAGTAGATGAGGTCACGGTTGTTCCTGTGACCGTGCCTCTCTGCTTGCCCGACACCATGCAGGTCGATGACGCTGTCCCTTTGCCCATCGTCCTGCCTGTCAACCCCTCTCCTGGTGCTCTTGTTTCGGGCTCTTCCAGCCCTCGTCATCCTGCTTTGTCGTCCTTTGGTGGCACTTTGCCACAATGCGCGCCTGCTGCTGTTCTTGCGCCCGCTCCTGCGCCTGCTCCTGCGCCTGCTCCTGCATCTCTGCCCTTGCCAGTCATCGCCAACGACTGTGCCGACGACGCAGGCTCTGACGATGGCTACAACTCTGACTCTACCGTCCCATACAACTGTGACTCTGACGGTGACTAGCGTGCTTCTGGCATTGTCCCGCGCCATGCCAGCGCCGAAGTTCTCGTAACGAATAGCAAACAAATGTCTTGCAAATGGAACTCAATGCTCTTTTTTTTCTTTTTCAACATCCAACTAGGCTCACCGTCAGCCACCATCATTCACTTCCGCCTACCACATCCACCACCACAACAAGGCCCAGCAGTTGACCTTTGTCCTGTAAGTTATCTTTCCGTATGGAAAGCATGAGATGATTGACAGCTTCTTTTTTTTTCCTTAAGGCTCTCCTTGTTGTCATCACCGAGTCAGAGTAAGCCACAGCCACAGCCACAACCACAGCACACCATCATTCCCGCACGCCAACACGGCCCAGCGGTCGACTTCTGTCCTGTAAGTTGTCATGCCGTTTGGAAATCAGGAGATGAATAACAGCGCACTCTTTTTTTGCTTAGGCTCCCCGTGTTGGCGTTGGCCAGCAACAGCCACCACCACCATCTCCGCACGCCAATACGGCCCAGCGGTTGACTTTCGTCCTGTAAGATGCCTCATCATTTGGAATACGTGAGATGAATAATAACTGACTTTTTTTTTTTTTCATGTTTAGGCTCCCCGTATTGGCGTTGGCCAGCAACAGCCACCACCACCGTCACCCCGCACGCCAACACGGCCCAGCGGTCGACTTTTGTCCTGTAAGTAACCAAGTCGTTTGGAATACGTGAGATGAATAGCAGCTCACCTTTTTTTATTTAGGCTCCCCGTGTTGGTGATGGCCAGCCACAGCCACCACCACCACCACCGCCGCCGCATGCCCGCACGCCAACACGGCCCAGCGGTTGACCTTCGTCCTGTAAGACACCATGTCCCTAGCATACGTGAGATGAATAGAAACTCACTTTTTTTTTTATTTAGGCTCCCCGTGTTGGTGATGGCCAGCCACAGCCACCACCACCAACACCACTGCATGCACGCACGCCAACACGGCCCAGCGGTTGACTTCTGTCCTGTAAGCTACCACGTCGTTTGGAAATCAGGAGATGAATAGCAACTCATATTTTTCTTACATAGGCTCCCCGTGTTGGTGCACTGGCCAGCCACTAATAACCAAGGCAGAGGTGACTTGGGGTGCTGCTCACCGAATTCGAAAAAAATCGGTATTTAATACCCGCAATGATGTTCTGCTGAGAATATACCCTGCCCGGATGATATCATGCCTACAAGATACCCCATCAAGAACATACCTTGCTTAGAAGATACCCAGTCTAAAAGATACCCAGGCTAAAAGATACCCCATCAAGAACATACCTTGCTTAGAAGATACCCAGGCTAAAAGATACCCAGCTTAAAAGATAACAAGGTCAGAAGGTACCCAGGTTAGAAAACATCCTGCCTAGATGATACCCTGAATGATACCCTATCTAGACGAAACCCAACCTAGACGATACCCTGGATGATACCACGCCTACGTGATAACCTGCTTTGATGATACCCTGAATGATTCCCTGCCTGGATGATGCTGAGCCAAGAAAGCGATATCTCTAGAACACCTGTTAACCGCTTTGGAAGATGGAAATTTGACACAGGTGTTCAAACGAATGGCGCACACAACTCACAGCTACCTATTTTGTTGATGGCGGAAGCGCGGCCGACCGCTTGATTTCAAGCCCATCTTTTTTTTCCATTTTTGCCAATTCCACTTTGTGCAAGTTGCTGTCGACTGTTTTTTGCTCCTGCTTGGACTGGAAGCCTGCTTTGTACCTGTGTCTGCAGCCACCATCTCTATCACACCCGATGGTGGCTTTAAAATATACGAATCCTATCTCAGGTGTTTGCAATCGCTAATAGCAAACCATGGCGGCAATGGCATCCCTTCCGACTCGTCGACAGCAACCAGCCCTATCAATTTTGCCACCATAAACGGTAATGAGGCAAAGCGCGTTGTCAAGCATTTATCTCATCCAATTTTTTTTTTTTTTTTTGGCAAAGGTGAACTACCAAAAATCACCCTGCATTTGTCTTGCTCTACCCTGCCTACCGTCCTCGGGTCCCAAAACTGCCCGCCGACATATTATCCTCGGTGCCCAAAACCGAGGCTGGTCCCTCTCCTCCACAAGCGTGATGGAATGCCTACTATTCTCGGTAGGCTGATATGATTCTGGAACCTGTTGTGGCCACAACTCTCAGTGACGTCCGAACGATTTCCTGATGCTCCTGTCGACAAAGGTACTGAAGATAAAGCCGATAGCTCACTTTTTTCCTTCATGACACTTAGCTGGCGGAGTCCCATTTTGCGCAAGAATGACATGGAAAGTTGGAAATCTAGGACGTTTTGGATATCTGAAGAGGCAAACGCTGGAAAAATGCTATCCTTCAAAGGTAATGTTAATTTTTAGAGTTTTGAACAACGGCTAACGTCCTCTCTCTATTTTTTCTCTTTTTTTCTGCACAAATAACCAACTCATTTTGTGTCAATGACGTTGTCTCCAAGCTGATCCATCTTGTACAATTTCACGGGTAAGTCACAATGGGGCTATGAGATGTGTGACAGGCTCTTTCTAACCCCTCTTTTTTTTCGCTTCTCTTTCTCTCTTCCTTGGCCGGCCTCCCTCGATTGCCTTGCTTGGGAGACCGGCCACCTAGGCCAAATGCATCTAGCATGCCCATACTTTGATTGTCATTCTTGTACTGTTGGTGGGGTCTCCTGATGCTTGTTGGATCCAGTGTCGACTTGGCTTTCGTGGGAAAGCCAGAAGGAAAACGGGTCTTGTGCTTTTGAAGTACTTTCCGGGGGTTTGGTTTGAAACAAGGGGGTTACGGGAGGGAGCTGCTTGGCGAAGGTTCATGAAGTAGCTTACTGGGAATAGTGGTATGCCTGATCGCTTTGGACCACCTGTCCATCCTTTTTTATTGGTAGGCAGGGAACGACATTGGCTTAACTTTTACTTTCGGTCTCTCACTCTCAAAGAACCTCGAAGGATCGCAAACCTTGACCATTTCTGATCAGCAGCTTTCAGCTCTCGCTTATAATGACAGGTGATCAAAAAATCAGCCTGCTATCCATTCAGCCAAACACGTCGTATGTTAAGGGCAAGACCTCAACAGCCATGTTACCATTAAATCTCAACATCGCGAAACATTCGGCAGACATTTTTTTTTTTTTTTTGCTTTCGCTATGCAACTAACTCGCTTGGCATCTTGCGACCTCCATTGCTACTCCATTGATCTGCAAGGTAAATTCACAGTATCCAAATTCGCAGCAAACTGGAAACACTAACCTTTTATTCCCCTTAGCGCCAAGACCAACGAAAACTCGAATATGCATGGTGAGAAAGCAAATCAAGTATGCCAGCCACTAAAGCAAAGCATTGTCGTCTCACTTTTTTTTTTTTTTTTTTGCATTTGCTCATGATTGGCGTCATTTTACCTTTCCCAATATGGTGGCAGTGATCCAAATGCGGGGCTGATCCTCTAGATCAAGAAGAAATAGGAACATGGTGAGTCTCTCAACATGCAAGACATTTTTGTGTGTGGAGCACCTAATGAAAGGAACGGACGAAGATTCATACATCGGCCCAACCACAACACCAAGTAGACACGGTCTTTTTGACAATACAGTGCCACAGCGACACCGCGTTCGGTGCTGATGGAAAAAATTAAGGCGTAGGATACCACTGACGCCTGGCGACCTCACAGTAACACTTCTGGTGAAAAAAAGCGATATATACAACTGATGACCTGTCATTATCCTCCAGTAAATGACTGTGTTTGCCTCATTTAGCATGACGCCTCAATAAACAGCGCTTGTATCTGTAAATTAAAAAGAAAGCTCAATTGTTGAAACCGCATATGTGCCTAAGAGAGCATATTCAGTCTTTTTTTTATATGTTCTCCGGGTGACTTTCTGGCGTATCCAATTATTTCGTAACCTTGCTCTTTCAATTTTTTGATGTTGGCTTGATAGTTTGACAAGAACATGACAATATTTTTAACCATGTCGGCTAGCATGTAAAAAAAAAAAAAAAAAAAGGCATTTGAATGTAAAAGAGACAAAATAATTGCTTGAGGCTTTACCAAAATATTCATTTTTTAGGACGTAGAGCTTTCGGATTCTGGAGCTTACTCCGTGTTTTCGTTTTCTGGAAATGGGCGCGCTTATGAATCCAACATTATTTTCCTGGCACCAAACTGTAAATCCAACCATCGTTTTGTTGTCAAAGATATCGGTATAAGGTAAAATGGAGGTATAGATATCCTTGGAAGAAAGTTCTGCTTGGGAATATGCAGGATTATTTGGCATGTCAGCCATTAGCACAAAAGGCAGCATTCAAAAATTGAATTGTTTGCATACTTGACGCTTCATTAAAAAAGAATGCACATTAGAATGGCTGGGAAAGAACTGCATTTCACATTTACCAAGCCCGTAGAGAAGCTGGTGGTGAAGCCTTGGAGGAGATGGGTTTCCTACATAAGAAAATAAAAGATGTTGGGACTAATGAACAACGACTTTACTTCAAACTTACCAAGCCCGAGACAAAACAGCGTTTTGCCAAAAGGTGCGAGGCTAAAGCACCGAAACAAATCACTCCCAAACAGCCAAGGTAGACGGCTGGGAGGACAACCAGCAAGCAGCACACGTAACAGCCACACAAGACCAGCAGCACCAAACCATACATGCAGCTGATAAAACGATCAGCTACGCAGAGAGTTTGGCGTACAGCCAGAGACACAGCAGAAGCACCACACGAAAGCAAACGACGAAGGCCAATGCGAGCAATTCCCCAAGCAAGCACGCAAACACCCACGATGGACACAATGGCACATAGGCCAAGAGCAAAGTCCACAGCAAATGTGTCGTCGACTGCACCGACGGTGGCCAGTGGGGCAGGTGGAGATGCGATGGGAGCATCGAGAGTGACGGGGAGGAAGTAAACCGTGGTAATGGAGAGAGCCAATTGCTCGATCTTCGTAAAGATCCAGTAGCGATGGACAAAGAGAATCGGGAAAAGCACAGCAGTAAGCAGGAACAGCAGTAAGTAGGGAAACCCAAGAAAAAGAAGAGAAAAAAAAATAATCGAGGAAGTAAACAAAATTTTTTCACCATTAGCCAATCATATCGCAGCGTTGGTCTGTGCATTTTGAACCATGTTTTATCGTCAATGTTTTTGCTTAAGTAAAGGATACAGGAAAAGAAAAGCAATGCAAAGATGTCAAGATATGTAACGCGCAGAAGTCCAAGAGGAGATGCAATGATTTCAGGCACAGGGACTGTGCACCGTAGCACTGGCAGGGTTTCTCAGAATGCTAGCCAACCTAAAATATTGCGCCGAAATCGATCACTAAAAAAAACGTTAATACTGTATGCTATTTTTTTTACACGAGTGCATTTAACACAAAGTGGTACTATCGAGGTATGTATCTTGAGAATAAAGCAAGCATATTAGAAGAGCAGATTGGGCGAAGCAGAGCATCAGTTTTTTGTTATTACAGACGCCGAAGTCAGCGGAGACACAGTCTAAAAACTGCCCGCCAATTTTTTCATTTTCATTTTTTTTTTTTTTAAAAAAAAAAAAGGCAAACGCTGCACAGCACTTTTGAGTGATTGGATCAACGTGAGGTTTTTATATTAGTTCGTAAATGCGTGAGTGATGGTGATTCTAAAAAATGAGGTCGATTGGTGAAGGTTTCTCGGCCAACTTTTGATCACTTTCGTTTTGACACCTCCGATACCTCTGCTAAAAAAAATAAAAAATCGGCCATTTTTGAAGGGGAACCCCAGGTGATCTGATCTAAAACCACAGTGCAAAATTGCTTTGAATAAATTTATCCCAAATTTTTCGTGCCATTACAAAATGATGTGAGATAGCCTTGGTTAAAAATTGCAGCCCTCCCAGACATCAGAGGAAGAGTAGGAGGTTAGCAAACATGCGCTAAAAATGACTTTGTACGAATTTATTCGGTTTTTTAGCGCCCACAAAGGTTCGTCATCCGTTTTTTTTTTTTTTTTTTTTTTTTTTTTTTTTTTTTTTTTTTTTTGCCATAGATCAGTTTGTTTCACTTTCATGAATGTACCTGGCACTGACTGTATGATTTTTCATCATTGTGTCTCGAAAAAAGAAGAGCGGGTCTGCGTTTTAAAATTATTCTGGGAGTGACTGGACGCATCTCCTTTAATTGAAAGAGAGTAGGTTCTCAGGCCGCATCAGAGTCACGTTTTTATACATAAATATCACCGCAAACGAGGTAAACTGTGCTGATGCATGCAAAAAACTGCACAAGCCTATCTTCTCTGTATTAATATTACATGGTAATTGCCTCGTTTTTATTAGGCGTTCATAGGACTTGAAGGAGGTGAAATACAAATGCTACACCTAGGCAAATACGCCATGCGGCATGCATCCATCAGACTCATCTTCTAAGGAGATCGAAGCAAAAAAAATAAAATAAAATAAAAGTAGTAACTAGGTCACTTTTATCCAATCCAATTTTTAAACGCGGCCGCGCATTTCTACCTAGTGCACCCCCCGTCTTTGGTACTGCCATCAGGAATTTATTCCACTCCCAGAAAAAAAAAAGGATGATCGTACGAAAAAGTCTAGAGGATATGAACAAAAAGATGTTATGCTGTAATGCTAGAGGGGAGGGAATCTTGGGGGTCAGTTTTGGCCTTCTTGACATGGTCTGAGGTTGCTGACTCGGGGGCTTCGCGTTTGGTGCCGTTTTGCTGGTTGACATCGGCAGATTCATTGTGGATTCGTTGCTGTTCTTTAACTGTGTCGTCATAAAAACTGCCCAAGTCAAAGAGTTCACTAGAGAAAGTCACCAGCCATGAGTTGTCATCAGCCAATCTCGTTTTTTTTTTACCAAAAGCCTTTCATAGTTTTTGTACTTTGCATGGATTTGTAGAAATCAGATCTTGTATGGGTGGAATCATCAGTGTTCATGGACAGCATGACGTATTTAGTATTGGCAAACATGTTTTCTACCAGGACGCTCTAAACAAAATTAGGGAAATGGTGAGCTGACCGACTCTTCCTCGAGACGAGGCCCATCGCCGCCCTACCTTTTTCAGGTACTCAGTGGCCACTTGTTTGTACGGAAGGGGACCTTCCTTTCGAAAGGCAGACGCGTTTTGGATCGCACCTCGAGCAATCATGGCAGAATCGGCGTCTAATTTACAAGTGGGAGATGGTGAGATTGTGTTGTGATGCAATATGAGGCACGGTGACTTACTTGTAGCAGCCTTGGCCTTGGCGGCGTCTTCCAAAGTGTACACATCTCCATTGACGGTCACGGGAATGGAAGTGATGGCCTTCGTCACGGCGTTTAAGCAATCCCATCTAGCTGGTACTGATGATCGCTGGCCTCGGGTCCTGAGAGGGGAGGGATGAGGAAATTAAGTAAAACGAGATCAGGTATAAATAGAGAAGGCATCTATACCTGCAGTGCACAGTCAAGTTCTTGACACCTGTTGCTTCGATGCGTTTGGCCAGAGCGACCGTTTGGGCTTCCTCTTCCAAGATCCTACATCATGAGCAAAAGAGTCAGAATCCTCGGTTGGTGATCGTCCGTTGTTCAGAGCCGACTTGCCTGATCTTGCAGGTCACAGGCACATGCAAGTTGTTGACGAGCTTTTCCAGAATGGCAATCAATCGATCAGGGTCGGCCAGCAAAGCTGCGCCCATACCGCCCTGTACAGAGAATTTAATCGGGCAGCCACAGTTGAGGTCCACGCCAGCAATGTCGTCTTGGCTGCCACCATCCAGTGGACAAAAAATGAAGTGAGTGCAAACAGATCGGCAGATCAGGATCGGGCGACTTACAGGGTCAGAGCTGCTTCCAAAGCCATGTCAGGGCAGGCAGTGCCCAGCTGCAAAATGACCTTGCCTCTTTCATCGGGATGGGTAGCAAAGCACAATGCCTTGCCTTTCCAGTATTCGGTCGCACCTGTTGCCGCTAATGAGAGGACAGAGTTAGGTGAATCATGCTGCAACTTTTCTAGATCTTGGATGGCTAGGTCACTTACGATTGAATTTTCGTACAGAGCCGATGATGCGTTTATCAACAAGTTCTTCGGTCCAGACCAAATCTAATCAAGGTTGGATTATGAGCAGGGATCGCTAAGGGTAGCCATTTGCTATTATACCTGCTCCATATTCCAAAGCCAACAATCGCATTGGCAGAGTGCCGACCCGCACCTGGCAAAGAAAGAAAAAAAAAAAAAAAAAAGGAGGCAAGTGAGAACACAAAACAACAATCATGATTTTAGGCTTATACCATGGGTGCTAAGAAGACTTTGTTATAATAATCAAAGGTCATAGGGAGATTATTGTAAAAAAAAAAAAAGGGATCGATGAAGAAAAAAAAATGGGCAAGGTTGCTTCGATGTGTTTCAAAAAAAAAAAAAAAAAAAGACTTGCTTTTCATTGGCTTCAGCATTGGCCTCCGTTGGCCGACCCTTCATCCAATATCTTTTATTCATGCAAGCAAGGGCAAGCAGGGTGATTGGATAAAAAAAGGAGAGAAAATAAGCAAGATGGCGTGACATCTAGTGACGAGGTGCATGATAAGAATGACAACCCGTAAGGAGGTTTTCATTTTCCAAAGACACGGTCGGCGCTTCCCCTTTGGACTCCAGGACCAAGAATGACGAGAGAAGAGGCAGAATTGAGCAGTAAAGGCTGTTCCAGAAGGAGTTTCATATAAATAGTAATTTATTTTGCTAAATATTCGTACAGGGAAAATGGAGGATGAGGGTAGAATGACACAAGGAAGCTCGAAAAGAGAGATAATGCCACATTCTAAAGGGATTTTTTTTTAGGTTTAGAAAAGGGCCATGGCCATGACGATCAAAGCGGAGGCGAGCACGACGGGGTTGGCGATGGTCAGGGAGGCAGCAGAGGTGCCATTAGAGCCATTGCCGTTGGTGCTGGTGCCAGGGTTGGCACTGTTGCTGCCGTCATTGGGAACGATTTGACCGTTGCCGAGCAAAACGTTGCCACCCTTGTAAGGGCCAAGAGGAGGGAGATCATCGGCATCGGTGAAGCTCAACTGCTGGGTCAAGGAGCTGACACGGTTGCCAATCCATTGGCCGATACCTTCTGTGCTGGCAGCGGTGGAGTTGAGGTTGGTCAAGAAGTCTTGGACGGTAAAGGTGTTCTTGGTGCCAGGGGAATGGCCAGGGATGGAGTAATCCCAGGCAATGTCTTCTTCCAGCAACGTAGCCCAGGCTTGGAGGCGGGGAACAATCACACGGGTGTTGAAGAAGCGTTTGACCATGGTCTTGAGGATTTCTTCAAAGTGGAGCTTGTAATAAGGAGAGTTCAAGAACAAGTCGGGCAGGGGACGGACGGAGTCGGGACGGGAGTAGTTGGTGTAGGGCACAGAATCACGGCCGGGCTGAGCGCCGTTGCCGAATGTTTCGTCGAAATCGTAAGAGGTGATGCACCATTGGTTGGTGCCAAAGTCTTGATTCAAATAGTAGTTACTAGCTTGGACCCACACTGGAGTGAAAAAAAAAATAAAAGACAAGGCGTGCGTGATTAGACGGCCCATTTTTTTTTTTGAGAGTGACTTACAGCCATCCCAAGAGTCAGTAAGGTAGTTCATAGCCAAGGCAACCAAGGTGTTGTCAGGGTTCAAGAGGCCAAGCAGAGCCTGGTTGTTACCATCGGTGATGGTGGAGGGGTTGATTTGGCTGAGGCGTTTAGTGAAATCAATGAGGTTGGTCACGGTGTTGTTTTTGGTGCTAGCATTAGGGTCTTCACCGACGTCCACCAATTTGTAAGTGTCAGGAGAGTACTTGGTAGGGTCGTCACCCAAGTAGGCCAAGTTTCCTTCTTGTGTTGGGCTCAAAGCGTTGCCTTTGTAAGTGACACCTGAAGAGAAAGGAAAAAGTGAGCCAATAGGGTTTTTTTTTTACTGGAGTGGCCGGAGTTTACCAGTTGTGGCATAGGTCCAGTTGCCGCCGTGCAACATATTGTCGATAGTGTGAGTGGAGATGTCATCCATCAAAGTATAGAGACCATAGGGTTGATTGTTGACAAACAAACGGACAAAACTACCAGATAACGTGGTGGCTCCAGCTGCAGCAAGACAGTCCAAATACAACTTTTCACGCCTGGAGGAAAAAGGGAGGTCAGGATGATAAATAAAAATTCGGACAAACTTACAATTGTGTGGGATCAGTGGCTTCGGCTCTCAACTTGACGATAGTGCGGCCAAAAAACAAAGGCTTCTTTTGGCCTTGAGGAATGAAATCACCAAAATCAATGGCGTAGGACTGCTTGGCAAAGTCTTTGGTGGATTGGCCAGATGTGGAGATGCTGGGGTATTGTTAAACGTGTAGACTTCTTTGTTGCTGACGTAGGCAAATGAGTACACTTGAGCCTTGCCCTTTTGTGTGGGGGCTTGGACCACAGAATCAAAGGCCGAGCCGTTGACATTTAGAATGATGGTAGCCACTTCATTGGACTTGTTCATGCCAGTGAACAAGGCTAAAGTAAAGAAAAAAAAAAAAGTGGGGTTCAATGTCAGCGGCTATTTTGGAAGCATTTCAAACTCAGAGAGCTCCCCCCTCTGTCTCATCAGCGATTCAATCAAATGCATCATTAAGGGGAGCTTGTTTTTTTTTTCTCTGGTGAGAAATACATACGAGGGTAGAAAGGGTGATAAGCTTGGGGTAGTTCAGGTACGTTGACGATAGTGTGGGTACGGTTGAAGAATTCATTGCCAGTGGAGGAGGCACCATTGGCCAAGGAGCGTTTGGGCGTTTCGGCCTGGTTGTCCATCACGTATTGATAGGAGGAACCGCTGGGAGCTGAGCCTTTGAAGAGGTTGGGTACTTGACTGTCAGCAGTCAGTGGGTGGTTTTGACCGTCAACAGCCACTTGCACTGATCCAGCATTGGACGGGAAGGCAACAACGGCGTATTGGACATCGGCTTGCACCATGGCAACAGCCATGGCCAGCATTGACCCAAAAGTCATCCACTTCATAGTGCAGGAAAAATAAAAAAAAAAGGGAAGAACGAAGGGAAACAAGTAGAAAGAAAAAGAAGAAGAAGAAGAAGAGCTCCCAGGGACAGCTTTTTAAATGAGGAAATCCAAAAAGAGTGTGCATGGGTGGAGCTGGGCTGTTTTTGCTTTAGTGTTGATTGGCTCATTTTTCCTTTGTTGCCCAGTGTCAAAAAAAAAAAAAAAAAAAACACACCCACGTACAGAAAGGGGGAAGCTTTTTACCTGGAAACAAAAATAAACTTTGCTGCTATTCCTGTTCCCAAATGGGATCACCATCCCCCAAAAAAGGAGGCTCATCCAAGGGTGCAAGAGGGCAATCGGGAACACGGAGAATCAATGGGGAGATACTGTTGCACCAGATTGATGAAAGAGGGAAAGTTACGTTTTGCAGGAGGAAAAAAGATGCACAAAAGGAGTGGAGTCGTGTGAGGTCTTGTCTCGCCTTTTCCTTTACCAGGTTCATAAAGAAAAGGGAATCCCTGGGATACGCACTCGTGGGACCCTCACTCTTTGCTCTTCGTCGTGTCAACACAGCACTTTTTTCTCGGGTTTCTGTGCCTTCTTTTATTTCCTTTACGCAAAAGTCTTTATTCTTCGGTTGGCTTGGAAAATACCGTTGTTCTGATCCAGGAACTCCTCGACTTTTTATTGAAATTTTTTTTTTTTGTGTGAGTAGCCAAGTTTGGCTGAGTCACTTTTGGTGTAACATTAAAACACAACCCAGGGATGCCATCACCCACCAAGCCAGATGCAGCTTATTTCAAAGTGGTTTTGATACTTCTATGCGAACACCCCCCTGTTTATTTGTTATTCATCAGGCTTGGCGCATTCAGCTCCGCTGTCGTCATCAGAAAATCAATGAAAAGTAGGATCAAAGAAAGAAACTCTGGTGCCACGTTATTCAATACGAAGTTTTCATTGGCACCCATTTGTTTATTTTTCGTTACTGGAGAAGCCATAAAAAGAAATGACAAAAACATTGGCCCTGTTGTGTTCAAAAAATGAAAGAAAACAGCAATAGACAACGTGCCATCCAAAGGCTCATCACAAGACACTTTGGTACCGCTTTTTTATCACTTTTCCCAATTTTAGACATTTGTTTCAGCGCTGCACATCCGTAGTGATGCTTTGGTGACACCTGAAGTGGGCTCAGACTTTTTTTAAATTTAGACCTGCAAGCTGTTTATAGTGTCGATCCCAAATACATCGATCTTTTTGTGTTTGTTTATTTTCGCTCGTTCTCGCTGACAATTGTTTGGCCCTCCATTCCGCTCTTGACAATCCTTGGAAAAGGATGATCTTAAATGCGATTCTTGTATTATTCTATGCCATCTTGGTTCATGCTGGATGCTGTAGAATACAATGCACGTCTGGTGGTTACTATCTAGGCGACTTGAGCTCCGGTCAATGGTAGAATTATAAGAAATTCTCAAATGGACAAATAGGTGAAATATCAAGCAAGAGTCTGTCCTCAGATCCTTGCGTCGGTCCAAGAGGCTGGAATGTTATGAAACAGTATGAACAGTGGCGATTTTTGCTCTCTTTATCCAAACGGACAAAATCCGTCTTGTTGCACAGGCTCTAGCCCCGATATCGATCATTGCCTAGGGAATTAATTTACTTCACGCGATGGTCATATTCACAGTTCCAGGAACATCTGTCTCAAGAAAAGTCAACGTCACTACGATCCAACCAAGCCCACTTGCTACGTTACTGAAATGGCAAGAAAGTGGATGGTAACAGCAACCGTTCGAGCTAGAAAAGTCATCTTTTTCCGCGTAATACAAATAAGGACAACATTGGGAGTGACTAAAATAAACTTGGAAACAGCAGAAAGCAAAAATAAAAATCGAAAGCATGGAAGAGAGGCGTTGCTTGGCATTCCCCCCCCCCCCAAAAAAAAAAAAGGAACAAAAGAAACCCAACGTTGGTTTATGATATGAGATTGTTGTTGTTGTGTGGTACCTAGATCACTAGTGCAGTAGATTATAAAATGTGTGGCAAAGAAGAAAACAGTGAGCCAAGGCTGGGGGCGTCAAGGGACGCCGACTTTTTTTTTTTTTTTTTTTAGCGTGGAATACGTGTCCTAAAATTGATCTTTGGCCAATATCCTCGGTATATTATGAAGTCTGACTTTTCTACAGGTTCTTGGCTTAGTTTGTCATTTTTTGACTGGGAAGAAAAATCGTCGACCATGAGTGTTGCAGGCATGGCACGAAAAAGAGGTAACGAATTCTAGGCGGAAAATGAAAAAAAGAAGATGCGGTGGACGGCACAACCGTGTTTGTTTTTTTCGTCGCCCAAACCCCTCTTACCCTCCTTTTTTAAACTATTTAACATCATGCCAGCCTTGGAACTTCCTAAAGGATCTACGCTGTACAATATTCTACATCTGGACAAGGAATCAGCCGATCAATCCAAGATCAAAAAGGCTTATCGCAAATTGGCCCTAAAGTTTCATCCAGATAAACAATCCAACGATGCCACAGACAAAGAAAAAGAACATGCCACCCACCAATTCCAACTGATTGGCCTTGCCTATACGATTCTTAGAGACCCTGGTAAAAAGAAGGTGTATGATCGTACCGGAAGTCTGGTGGCCGAAAACTGGATGCAAGAAGACAAAGATTGGAACGATTACTTCAAGGAGCTCTGGACGGGCGTGGTCAATGCCGAAACTATTGAAGCCCAAGCAAAAAAATACAAAGGTAAAATAAAACAATGGAGATAGAAAAGAGGATTGACGTAAGAGGTCGGTCAAAGCAGGCGACAGAAGCTCTCACCACATTTTTTTTTTTTACTTGAAAGGCTCGGACGAAGAAGCCCAGGATGTGCTGAAATACTACAAGGAGTGCAAAGGTGACATGGACCAAATGTTGTTGTTTGTGGAGTTGAGCAGTGCAAGCGACGTGCCTCGTTATATCAAGATTGTACAGCAAGCCATCAAGGATAAAACCGTGGCAAATCTACCCGCCTTTGACAAGACGACGACCGCTTCAGCCCAAGCACGACGATTAAAAGCTGAAGAAAAGCGTATCAAGGAATTTGACCAACAGGAAAGCGCAAAGGCTAAAGGAAAGAAAAACGACAAGGATGACGAGGAGTCTTCGCTGCAAGCCTTGATCCTGAACCGTGCCCAACACCGTCAAGCTCGTTTCGACCAGGTCGTTGACAATCTCATTGCCAAGGCCACCCCCAAGGCAAAGAAGAAAAAGTCAACTGCTGCCAAACGCTCCAGCCAGCATATCACTGACGAGCCCAGTGAAGAAGAATTCCAAAAAGCTCGCAAGCGCCTTAACACCAAATCCAAGGTTTAATCATACCTGCCCCCCCCCCCTTCTCGACCTCTTTCTTTCTTACTTACCCCCCCCCCTGTTTGCTTCTCCTTTGTACATACTTGCCTCTGGCTCAATCTCCCTTTGTAAAAATATAAAAAAAACATCGACTTCCCTTGTCAGTATACACACATCTTTTGCATTTACTTCTATAGCTACATTCATCATTTAAGTTTACAACGCCAATTGCTGCTTCAGGGCGAGGTACCAACCAACAGCTTGGACGCGGCGCATGTCAGAAATACCAGACCCGCTGACGGTTTCATGCACGATTTTCAAGGTGGATTGCTGCATGCCCTTGGTTTCTAATTTTTTGATCCATTGTTCGACAATGGCCAGGGCTTGGCCAAAGAAGGGTCCGAGCGACAGCGGTTTCAGCAAGTCGATCAGCAGCACCAAGTAATCGGATCGTGCCACAGCATCTTTTTCATCCTTCAGGTTATCCAATCGCTGCAAAACTTGCTGCACCGTCAACCAGGCAACGGCGTCGTCGATCTGGCACAGGGATTGGACCATCGTCACATAACCAAGCCGCACCTGGTGCAGTGTCAAAGGCTTGTGGAAATGCTAAAGAAAAACCCTTGAGTGTCAAAAAAAAAAAAAAAAAATAGGAGCTGAACGACTTACATTGAGAAGGATGGTGGCATAGACGCTGGCCAATTCTCGGGACACGAGTTTCTGACTGGCAAAGACGCTTAGGATGGCAGCATGGGCACTTTCGTAGAGATCTTTGTCCACAATCACCGTCCACTCTAGCACAGGGTAAATCACAGGCAACACATATTCTTCCAACACTTGATCTTCCAAACCATCCATGACCTGTTCTGCCAAGTTTACGTAGAACAAAAGTCGGGCTCGGTGAGTCGAAGACAGCATGGAGGTGACGGGTGTCTGATCCTTGACAAACTTTGGCGTGCCTGATTTAAAATAAAAAGTTTACATGGGCTGGCTCGGACGTTTACCTGCTTACAGTATTCCTTGAAGGCGAGCGTCATGAGTTTGTTCAGCTGGCAGGCGTTTTCTTTGTGTTTTAGGTAGGCCACCGCGTTGGTCAAGGTCTCTTGATAAGCTTGGAAACCATTGCCCAGACCTAACTTTTCGCTGATGAAATTGATGTTGGCATACAGCGATACAATGCCTTGAGCTAAGAAGAAAGTAAGAATCACGGCATACCATAGGACTTTATCTCCCCTTACCAGCTTGAGGCACATCAATCAGGCCCTGGCCATCCAAGACGTCGACAGCAATGGCTTTCAGCACTGCGGTCAGTGAAAAGGCCAGCGTTTTGAAGATGGTCCAAATCTTGGCGTCAATCTCTTTGGCTAGGAAGGAAGGAAGAAAAAAAAAAAAAAAAGGGTGAGGTGGACCCTCGGCCCCCAGCAAAGTATATCTGTGCTTACTTGGAACAGCATCACCATGAGAGAGAAGATACCGATCCCAGTCAAACAGAACGTTGTAAGAGAACCCTTCCAGTCTATTGGAAGAAGGCAATGAATCGTCCATCTTGTCATACCTTGACGTGTCCTGCCCGTATTACCTATCCACAATAGCTTGAATCGCTTGCGCGGCATCGTCGACATGCAGTTCCAGCATGGCATGGACCACTTTGCCGATGGCTCGGGACAATCGGCCAATGTCCTTGAAGAGACGGTGATCTTGCAGAGTATCCAGCTGATCCGCCGTCAGATCTTGTCGTAAAAAGCGGCCTTGTTGCCAAGTGTGGGGGCTCGTCAGCAACTGATCGATCAATTGATACAGCACGAGTTTGAGGTCGAGGCTGCCCAAAGTGTCCATGGGCATGCTAGGAACACACTGGCCGCAGAAGAATGCAAACGTATCCTTTTCATCCGTGGTTAGGCTGGAAGTGAGCAGGTTGGCCAACGATGTCACCGTCAGCGTCTGCAGCTGTGCCTGAAGTTCGTCGATTTTCTTTGTCTTTTCACCTTGATTAAATTGCAATACACGACTAATTAAAAAATGAACATGAGCGCAACGTTCTGCCACGCCATTCCGTTCTCCCTTTCAGTGCCAACCCAACACTTACACAAAGCCGACGGCAATGGCGGTATGGAGCCAGGTATTTGATGTTTGGGCCAAAAGGTTCTTTGTGATGGTGAACAGGGTATCAAGATCGGCCTCTGCGCGAGTGATAGGGGTCAGCCGAGAGCGGATATCCACAGCATGTTCCATCAAAGTGCAAGCAGCCCAGGGGCCTTCGAGTGGTCGTTTGGCGTTCATGGATAACGTTGTGTCCAGTAGCTGTTGCAGGGTGGCGTATTCAAATACGTTTAGCTGGGTGGATTCGGCAAGAGCATGGGCGACGCCAGCATTCAAACTCTCCACCATGGCCGCATCCTCGCAAGATTCATAGTGGGCAACAACAGCCATCATCTTGCCAAGCAGCTTTTCCTCGTTGAAGGCTTCGGGCGCCCGACCCACCAGTGCCACCAGGCCGAGCCAGCAGTTTTTACGCAGGTCCAATGTTGCAGGATCAGCCAAAGGCAATTCGATAAGTTGGTCAGAAAATAACGTCAGCACATTGGGGAGCAGCGGTTCTCGGTTGATGGCCTCTGTATCGCCCGACAAGCGGCGAGCCCAAACAGACAGTAGGCTGATGATGGCCGTGAGGCTTTGGCGATGGTTGGATGCGATAAAACGATCGGTCAATGTTAACAATGCTCGTAGCAATGCATCGGTGAACCAAGACAAGGGCAGGTGCTGGCTGTGGGTGGCTAATTGTACAAGGTGATCAACAATCTAAAGAAAAGTGGGGTAGCTGAAAATGTCAGCATCACGTTGTGTAGGTCTTTTTCATTTTCGTTCTGGTGTTTTTAACCTTTTGATTGGGCAGCGACTTGTATTCTAGTAATGCAGAGTAGCTGGTAGACAACGTACTTGCAAGAGATTTGACATCAGGCTCTGAAGACATGGTGGTGAATAGAGACCAAGGAAAAGGGTGAAAAAAAAGTTGGTCAGCGTCCAAAAAGGCAGCAACCTTCATATGTCACTGCGCGGGCCAATCAGAGCCCTTTCTTTCTACAGCGCTATCCACTTTGCTTGAACTGTTGCTTTGGTGCTTGTTATTTGCCGTTGGGATAAACTCTTTTCGACTTTATGTTATAAAAAGGTGTTCTTTTCCATTCAAACGGTTTTCATTTCCAGGTTCTGATGTCATGTGCTTTCCACTGCACGCGTCATATATACTTGGCAAGTCTCACCACCACAAGATGCCCTGCTCACCGTCGTGTTTTATTGTTGACTTTAACAAGGACCATCCAGTTTATGATGAGCGTTTCGAAGACGTTGACTTGCACCAACAACGCATCTACAAAAGGCAGGTAGACTTTTGTGCAACGTCGCTATGCTGCAATGATCTTGGAACGCCCCCAACCCTTGTGGCCATGCCATTGTTTGCCCCAACTTCTCTCTCTTTCAGTTAAGGTTAAACATGGACCCATGTCTCCTCTTGGTATGGTGATCTCCTGTTTTCATCAAATCCATACCACAGACTGGCTCTTCAAAAAAGGGCCGTCCAGGGCGAAACACGCCAACATGAAGAAAGAGGATAGGGCGCTTGCCAAGCCCAACGGGGCAAAAAGGACAAATGACAGGGTTGCCTAGATTGGTAATGAGATGAAAGCTCACAACAGTCGGCCTTTGTGTCTGCCTGTTTCCTCCGCTTTTTTTTAGCCCCCTTTTTTTCTTTCTTTTTCTTACTTTTTTTTTTTTTTTTTAAAAGTCATGCAGCCGTCCTTGATAACTTTGAACGATGCCATTACTGATTCCCCAGTCTATCGAGCGAGCGTGCAGCATTATGACGAACAGCTGGAACTACTAGATAAATGGCTAGATGGTCTCTCGAAACAGCTTAAGGGTTACTGCGAAAGACTCAACAGTAAGCCGCCGCCTTCCCCAGCCTTGAATTATCCTACATGACTTTCATCCTCCATCTATCTTTATGCTTTAGAATTCAACTTGGAAACAAATGTGTTGTGTAAAAAGGCAATGCCTATAGGCATCGACAATGCCCTGATTGGTAAGTCGCACCTTTTTTTTTTTTTTTTTTTTTGTCGTTCCTGCATTCCTGACCTTTCATTTACGTAGACCCTCACTTTACCGGTGCCGTTATGAAGAGCTTCTCGGATGCTTTGCAAACCAGTCTTGCTTTCAAAACCAAACTCGTAAGCATGAAAAAAAAAAAAAGCAACTTTGTAGCTGGACGCTGAGCCTCTGTCCTCTCAGGTCTCGGATCTGGAAGATAATTTTATCCAGCCTTTACAACAATTTGTCAAGACACAGCTCAAAGACTTCAAGGTAAAAGATAAGAACAGCCAGCGATAATGATATCACCAGTCTCACTTTCTACTCTAAAGGAATTTCGTAAACACCACGAACGAGCCCTGGAACGGTATGAAGCCCAACTGAACAAATACGCCACGCAAAGCAAAACCAAGGAAGTCTCAGCCTTGCGCGAAGAGGCTTTTAGGTTACATGAGGCTCGAAAATACTATATCCATATGTCCGGCCAGCACGTTGTACGAATGCTCCACTTTCGCTCCGATTTAGAACACACGCTTGTTGACCTCTTCTCTGGAGCTACCATGGCCCATTTCAAGGATTTCGATGGTGGTATGCACGTCTGGCAAAAGCTTGATCATCAACTAGCCTCTTGGAAACAATGGATCGTCGACGTAAAAAAAATGAAAAGACCATCCCAAGCAAGCGTCACTCATTTCTTTCTTTTTTTTTTAGGACAAGGACACTTGCAACTACCAGCTCCATAAACTCCAAACCATGCGACGCGAACTGGAAAACGAATTCATCAACCAATCCCAGCCTCCTCGTGACCTCGACAAGTATGCCCCTCCTACGTTGGGCTTGCTGCCTCAATCGCCTATGCACCACCGCCTGCCGCTGGAACTGTCCCAAGAATGGACACCTGATCAGAATACAAAACCCTATCACAAATGGGGCTACCTCTTCACTCGCAATGCCCGTGGCTACTGGACCCGTCGCTGGTTCTTTTTGTATGATGGTTATTTCGGTTCCTGCATCGTTCATGCATCTCCCATCAAGCTTAAAGGGACCATCAGCCTGGACGAACGCGTATCCGTCCTGCTGTCTGAAATCAAACCGGTGTCCGATATCGATCGTCGCTATTGCTTTGAAGTCGTCAGCGTCCAACAGTAAGTCACGCTCTTTCACATCCCCTTTCCCTTTGCTCACCTTTTCATTTGATTCAGGGCCACCATCATCTTGCAGGCTGAAACGGAGGATGAAATGAAGGACTGGATCTCAGCGTTCGACAAGGCCAAACAGCTGGCAATCCAGTATCAGCAATTGCCTCCACCCCCTGTGTCATCCACAAATCAGCAACTCAAGACCGAGCAGTCTACTGACTCGCCCACGCTGTCCAAGTCCATTTCTACCACCACCACCAAACACGATCCTGTCACCCGAGAAACAACCACTACCACTACTACCAACAACACCACCACCACCAGCTCTACCAACCCCTCCATCCCTACCATTACCACCACGGCTCCCTCGATTCCAGAAACACCCGCTAAACATGAACACTCCATTGTTGTGCTCTCCACGTCCGCCGATAATGATCGTGTGTCGCTGGCCAATTCCACGTCCCTGACACCTTTGCTTGTGTGGGAAGCCGCCCGCGCCCCTGCGCTCCTGGCCGCTCAGCCTGCCAAGTCTGCATCCTCGACCACGCTGGATAGACCAGCCAATGGGAGCGGGTACTCGATCGACCAACATGAGTATCTTGCCCCACCGCAATTCCCTCCATCCAACAATGCTACCAACGCCTCTTCTTCCAGCTGGGGTATCCCATGGACTTTGGTACCCAGCATGTTCCATCCTGGCCATGGCAATGACACTGTGTCCCCCCCTCCTTCCACACCTGCCACGACCCTGCCAGCCAGCCCTCACTTCTCGTCATTCTCCGAGGTCGATCAAATCATCTGGCCATCTCAGCCCGAAGATACAAATGTTCCCAAAGTCCTCCTCAAAGAATATACCCCAGAATTGGATAAGCACAACAAGGAGTTGCGACGTGTCTTTGGTGGAGTAGCCACCCACGAAGTCGTCGTAGATGGTATAGAGTGAAAAAAAAAATACCTCTTGGGTGCTCACCTTTTTTTTTCTCTTCATTTCTTTCCATCAGCTTTTATATGCTGTCTCAAACGGCCACCCAATATGGCACGCAAAGATGGCCTTGGCGATGACCCTGACGACGACATGGATTGGCCCACTACACCCGTTGGCTCCGGCAGCCCACTGGAGCAATTGGAACAAGAGCTTCAATCCGAGTTGTCTCAAAACGTCCGCCCACCCACGTCACAATTCGGCTACTCCTACACCGGTCGAGCCTTTGTCACGCAGGAAACGTTCTGGCTCTACAGCTGTGTCGTGATGTCATGTGTGCATACTGTGGCTGTGCGTCTCCAGGACATCCAGTCCATTCGCCTGATCCGCGACCCGTCTATCATCAACACCGGCAAACAGTCCAACATTGCCCTTGCCATCGACTTTTGCCCCGTGACCCAAGGCAATGATGTGTCACCAAGAGATCCCTTGATCCTGATGTCGCTGATGGATGACGTGGAAATGGTCGCCGAAAAGCTACGTATTGCCGTAGACAATGCTAAGAGCAAAGAGGTAGGAGACCCGCTTTTTGGCAGATCGACATGAACTTATCCACTCGTTTTCTAGCCTGCTCCATTGCAAACCATTTACGATATCCTACACAACATGTCGGTGGCCATGTCCAAGCACAAGAACAAAGCCAATGTCACCACCATCATCAAAACGGAATCCGTCACCAAGACCCAGTCGTCGCCTGACGTGGTTCAGCGCCGCCCTCGGTCCAGCAGCACCGGCGAATTGCCCAGCACCTCTGAACCTTCGTCCTCGCCCGTTCCTACCTCTTCCAAACTCGACCGCATCATCCGCAGCCGACGCAAGGAAAGCAACGGCAACAAGGACAAACCCAAACAACAAGGCGCGGTCGCTACCGCCATGATGGCTGCGACTCAAGCTGGCGCAAGCAATGTAGTCGATGTCAGTAAATCTGCCAATGGAGTGGACAGTAGCCCTGCATCCTCCAGGCACAAACCTACGGCTACCCAGGCTGCTAACTCTGGTAAGCAATCGAGTCCACCCAAAAAAATAAGACGCATGGTCCACGACAATTTATATTTTTCTTGTCATTTCGTTTTACGCTGATAGATCAACTTCCTCCCCATATCACACCACCCAAAGGTCCGCTCAAATGTGATTGTTCAGATCATCTGGAAAAAATGGAATACGAAGCAGACGTACTTTTGCCAGCCAAGACGCTCTTTGATCTGCTTTTCTCGGAAGAGAAGACTGGCCAAGGCGCCCATGGCGGCATCTGGCAAGATAAAACCGCCGCCAGCGGTAGTCGTGACCTTCATGTCGGCGCATGGGCCGATGTCGAAGGCAAATCCACCCGCTATTTGAAATATGTCATGCCTGTGAACAACCCCATGGGTACGTACAACACAGGAAGCTTTGCAGAATCTCACGTGCTCTCTTTAAAATAGTCAAAGCCAAAGAAGCCGATGTTGTGGAAACCCAAGTCTTGTTGAAAAAGGATCCCTATTTGTAAGTCGGCATCCATGGAGTGGCTGGGTACTGATCAGGCTTGAATTCCCCCCCCCTTTTTTTTTTCTTCATCCTCATCCTAGGCGTTATGTTGTGCAAATCTCCACAAAGAGCGCTCAGTTACCCTATGCCGATGCCTTTATTCCCTCCATTCGCTACTGTATTAGCTGGGCTGGTCCAAATCAATGCCATATCTCAGTTTGCTTGGGTGTCAAATTTGTCAAGAACATCCTAGTGAAAGGTAAAAGAAAAAAACATACAACACCCATTCACCTCTCCTTCCCCTGTGTAGGCATGGTGATGAAGGCAGCCATGAAGGGTATGGGTGAAAGTATCACCCAATTCATGCCGATTGTCATGGACTCGGTACAGTCGATCAACGGAACCTCAGGCAAGACAAACCGCTTAAGTACCGGGCAACATAACAAGGGCGAGATTGCCAAATCGCTCGCCCAAGCAAACGGCGCCATGCCACAAAAGGATACCAGCCAGGATTCTCAAGGCTGGCTGGGCACGGCCTTGTCTGCGTGGGACACGCTTCAAGATCTAGTTTCCCATCTGCCTTGGACCGTTGCTGCTCTCGTCGGGGGTGTTCTTTCGCTCTGGATTCTCTGGATCGCCATCAGTCCTTCAACGCCACACCATAGTGCAAAGACGCCTCTCAGTAAAAGTGTCATCTCAAGAGCGGTCTACTTGCGTGATGTTGAAGATGGTCTCTTGCAAGCAAACACCACTTCCATTTACGACATTGAACATCCAAGGTACTAAAGGACTCTCAAAAAAAAAAAAAAAAAAAAGACTGTTGTAGGCTATCACCTGGGCGGCAACTCATTCATTGCCTTTTACAAAGCTTCCAAATCTTCTTGCATGAAAGAACAGTGAATCCCAACGTGACGTCGACCCTAGATCAGTGGTACAGCAGGAAACATCATTCCATATCGGTGGAATTGCTGTATAGTCGAGAACGCATTGCTATTCTCCGCCATGATACCCTGATGATCTTTAATCTATTGAATCAAGTCGATGCCCAGTTACTGGAAAACGAGTACGTTAATTGGCTGCTGGATGCTCGATTGGAATGTTATGCCGGTGTCACCGTTGACAATGCTGTCAAATGTGAAACCGTGCACCATCAGCTACAGGCGATTACTTCCTCTGCCATTTAGTTCTACTTCTTCACCCCTTCTATCTATTCTTATTATTTATCCTACGCTTCGTGTATTAGTAAAAATGAAAGAGTGGTTTTAATTTTAATCACGTCGTTTTGTAACAATCATCCGTGGGCTTGAGGGAGACAGAACCTGGCGCGCTTTGCAATAAGTAAAAATAATAATAAAATGACTTGCTTGTTGGAATCAAGATCGTCGCTCATGGTCCTTCCCACTCGTGATCGTTTTGCTTTGCATGTAGCTAGTTATCGATAGGACCATTGCCACCGGGAATCAACTAAGGAGAAAGAAAAAAAAATCAGCAAACGGGGGCTGCCCTCAGACGTTCAGCGTTTTTTTGAGCAAGCTTACTGCGCAGATGTTGTTGCCATTCAGCAGGATCTGATCAAGCTTTCTTGTCTTGTATTTGTCTTGTGTTCGTTCACTATATAATCGCAATAAAATAGTAAGTGAATGGTGAGAGGGCAACAAAGCAAAGTCATCTAGCTTACAATTCGGTCACGTCTTCCAGCACCATGTCTAGTAAGATCCACAAGGAATGTGTAAGCCTTACATTAATCATTTGTTCCTCTTTAAGTGATAGCAGCTGAACTTACTGACGAAATCATCAAACCCAAGCAACTTGCCAGTAAATTCCTTTTCATTCTTCATCACCACCCAAATCTTGGAACCGATGCATTTATCGATTAATTCTAAGAAACGCCACAAGAAATGTGAGCAGATCATTTCTTCGCAGAGTGCTCAATTAAAGGCCTGAGCAAATTCTGGCTCTTACCTAGTGGTAGCAGCTGTGAGATGGACGACATTCTTGATCAAATTGCAAAGCCAAAAAAAAAAAGAGAGTGAAAACAAAAAAAAACGAAACGGGCTTTCAAGAAAAAAAGCTTGGCCCATTTAAAAGCCCGACATTCGCACAAGCATAGCCATGTTCTTGAGTGCATCTCTTTGACACTGCATTTAACATACCTGAAGTAAGTTGTGGATGGTGATATTGAAAAAATCAAGCTGACAAGCAAAAGTCGCTTAGCTAACTCATTACTTCTGAACTCCCATCTAAAAATCTGTGATTTTCACTTCGCGTTTTTTTGATCTGGTCGCCTTGGGGTCCCCCTGGCAAAAATGGTCGATTTTTCGTTCTTTTTAGCTGGGAAGTCAGAAACGTCAAAACGAAACTGACCAAAAGTTGGCTGGGCAACCTTTACCAATCGACCTTGTTTTTTGAGTACCATCATCATCCCTGTATTTGCGCAGTCTCACAAAACCACACATCGATTGAGTCACTCAAAAGTGTTGTGCAGCGTTTGCTTTTTTTTTTTCAGGATGAAGAGGAAAAATCGGATGGCCAGATTCAACATCCGCTGGCCTTCCGATTCCTGGCGTATACGCACAGGGCATTCCCAATTTAAAGGCCCATTTTCCAAATACAGAGTTCCAGTTTGATGTAGAAGCATTGTCAGCACCTTTATCATACCGCACTTGGTGATGACCTCTTCACTGAGTGCCAATGGTATTGCTTGCATGGCCAGGAATCGAAAGGTTCCGGCGGAAGTTGAATCTGGCAACCCAATATTTCCTCATCATCCTGAAAAAAAAGCAGAGAATCAATCGATGTGTGATTTTGCAATAATGCGCAAATACATGGATGATGATGATACTAAAAAAAGCAAGGTCGATTGGTAAAGGTAGCCCAGTCAACTTTCGGTCAGTTTCGTTTTGACGTTTCTGAATTCCCAGCGAAAAATCACCCATTTTTGCCAGGGGGACCCCGAGGCCACCAGATCAAATATCACGGTGAGTGCAAAAATGCTTTTATTAAATTCACTCCAAATTTTGCATACCAGTGCAACATGATGACAATGACTATGTCGATGGCCGATGCTGTATGGTGTGCTGAGTATGCATCTTTCTTTTTCTTTGACTTTGTTTTCTATCTTTGCTTCTATTGTGGTCGACATTGCAAGCTATGCAGTTGATAGCTTTGACAAAGGCCCATTGTGCTTTCCTTGGTGCATCAGATATGGCTTGAAAGTGGGCAAGTGCAACGATGACGCGGCGCTGCTTTTCGATTGGTTTTCTATCCATGATCATGGGTTGGCGTGACACCTCCTGATGGTGATGCACTGCAAAGAGCAATCTATCATTTGAAAATTGCAAGCGTTTCTCTCCCGGGTCAAACCACCGTGCCCAGACATCATGACAAGAGTCCCTCCTAAAACTGCGTTACCGTAAGATACCATTGAAAGATGTTGAAGTCTACCTATGTAGCCTGCATTTTAATACATAAACGACGATATAAAAATTGCGTGTACATTTACGGGTATATATCAGAATAGCGACACCCGCTTTTGGTCTTGCAGGCCTACTCAAAAAGTCAGAAAAAAACTGAATGACCAGCTCTCCGCTAAGTTTTTTTCTTTTGCCCTGTGTCTCTTTATTTTTTTTTATATCTGAAATGAATATCACAGAAGGCCAGGCTTCGTGCATGTTCTTTTCTAAGGAATACACAGAAGAAAATGTTAACCTTTTAACCGAAAAAGTCGAAAGCTATGGTGAACTTGCACGATGTTACGAGACCAATCCAGAGAACCCAGTGCTTGTCACAAAGTCGCGAATGTTTTCCTCACCCTTTACGTTCAAGCGCTATTTGATTCCATCACCCATGGAAAGTCATGAAACAAATGTTGAAGTAAAATTATGTATCTCATCTAAGAATATTTGCAGTCGTGTGATTGTACTTATTGCTTTTTTCTCTCTTTTCCTTTTTCTTCATTCTTCATAGGGAACCCGTCCCCTCCAAAGTCTCATTATCACCAGCGACAACGCTGCGGGCTTGGTAAATGTGAAATGCAGTTCTTTCCCACCCATTGTACTTGCGCCTTTTTTCTCTCTTTTCCCTTTTAATTGTTCATAGGGAACCCGCCCCATCCAAGGTCCCACCATCGAAAACAGCGTGCTTGGCGTAAGTTCAATTTTTAGAAACAAAAAAATGGTATTGAAGCATGCCTAACCTCTCTTTATTGCTCAAGACGTTGCCTCCTTGCGGGCTTCGTCCCGTTGTGGCTGGAAGACTTGGGCCACTTGCCCGTAAACCTAAGCCGTTCGGATTGGTGAACGTAAGATACCGTCAGCTTTCTTTGATTTTGATGGTCTCCTTGTGGCAAGTGGTGTGGTGGCATTCCTTTTCTTTGTGTAGTCTTTAGCTTGGTAGATTTCAAATTTCAGCTCATCAGCAGAAAGGGTGGCATTTCGTTGGTTCGAACGAGTTCATAATCCCAGAAAGCCTTCACTTTCCTAAACTTGAGATACTTCTTGTCCAAAGAGAGACTTTGACGGCACTATTCCTGTGCAAAATAAGCAAGGAGAAGAATCAAGTTGTTTTAACTTCATTTCCACAAACCATGAGGTCATTATCAACAAAAGTCGCAATTCAGTCAAAAAAGAAAAAGAGGATATATCACTGGTAGAACTGCGTGAACCCAGCTCCAGCTGAATGGCATGCACAACAACAACTTCCACCATCATCAGCCAAAAATGTCGGTGTTTTAATGCTACTTTTTTTTGCTAACGGCCCAGAAAAACTTTTTGCTCGTTTTCTCAGTTCACCTTTTTTCTTGTTATACAACTCACATCCATGACTGCCATCTCATCATCAACTAGCGCATTAGGAACTGCCGATATGGAAGTAGACGCTCTCCCATGTAAGAGAGACATTATTGCTAAAAAAAAAAAAAGCAATCTCTTGGATGACTCACCTCGTTTTTATTTGTTTCTTGGCCAACTCAGATGTCGACAAAGAAATCGATGATCCAGGTAATCTTAGGACAAGTGGCTATCAGTAGAGATATGTTTATAATATACTGATACTCTCTTTTTATTTAACTCTTGTAGAAATGAAAGCCTCTGTGGATCGCCTGATTGAGCAAGAAATGCGACGTATGCGGCGAAAGGAACGATCCGATTTTCCTCTAAAGGTTGACCTTTTTCAGCAAGATGACCTACTATCACAAGAATGGGACCGTGTTGGCAAGAAGCAAACCTTGGATGCATTGGACATCTCACGTTATGAGCTGAAAGGCCCCGAAGACGATAATGATGTCAATGCTTGGAAGGAATCCGTCAGCAACACAAAATCTCAATTGGAATCTCAGGCTGGAAGGTATGGCATTGTGATAAATTATGCCCAACAGCGAGACACGTTTACAAAATGCTCACTGCTTCGCCATATTTTTTAGTATGTTCAACTTGGAACTGCTGCAAAAGTATGGCGGGAATGCTTGGCGAGTACACAACTATCAGCTGGAGACTTTCTTGAAACAAATACAACAAGAAACAGAACAGTACCGGAACGAAATCCGAACCATTAATCGTGAGCGCAAAGATGAACAGGTAAAAGTCATAGCAAAGGAAACCAGAGCCGTGGCCTGACTGGGAACATATTTTTATAGACACAAGCAGCCAAGACTCTGCAAGGTCTGGAAAACAAGTGGTCCGATCTTGTCAGCCAAAACCTGCAAGTTGAAATTGCCTGTAGTGCTTTGGAAAGCGAAGTCGAGGAACTGCGAAGATACCGTCAATAGACAAAAACCGTAGCCAGTTTTTTTTTTTGTTTTTGTTTTTGTTTCTGTAAATTTGACCGTGATCCCTCCACATGGTCGTACCCTGGACAATAAGAGCTATTCTGCGTACCAGAATTTCGAGTTGCTTTTTTTGGTTCAAGTGAGAAGAGAGGGGGGCACTGGAGTGACTTGTAAGTTTATTATCGAAGCGATAGCTACCTGTGATCATCGTGTTCTACTTGCAAACTGGGCCAGACTACTTCTGAAGTGATGCTTATTCCCATGGAAAAGGGATCAACCGGAGAAGTTGGACTTTTTTTTTTCGAAAGCTGTCAAACCTGCTGCTCCTAGAATTTCATTTGTAATGCATTCATTGTATTATATAAGTGTAACCCCATGCGACATGGACAGACTTCCTTAACCTGTCAAGTGTCAATAATATTGCCTAATGCAAATATGACAAATCGGTCGTCTTGTCATTTGATTTCAAATCACACCCAAATCCACACCAACGGAGTTTCAAAAAACGTGCTGAATCATGTCATTGTGTTTTGATTCAAATGTGCATGTTTCAACGGCAGCTGAAATCTGCACTATATATGCAGCTTTTTTTTTTCTAAATTTTTTATTTCTGACAATTTTACAAGCTTATTTCAACAAAACATTATAACAACGATGGTCTCCAACAAGAAAGTACTCTTTCAAAAGATCCCTACTGCCTACCCTGTGATTGGTGAACATATTGCGGTTGAGCACTCTGAGTTTAACTTGGACGCTCCGTTACTTTCTGGGGAATTTATCCTCAAGACCCTTGTTCTCAGCGTCGATCCTTATATGGTAAATCGCTGACTATGCTATCAAACCTTGGTTAACTTTTTTTTTTAATTTAATTACAGCGTGGCCGTATGCGTGATGTTTCGATCGAATCTTATGCGCCAGCCTTCGTCGTTGGTCAACCCATAGATGGTTACGCCGTTGCCATTGTGGAGAAGTCCAACAGCTCCGTGTACAAGGTCGGTGATTACCTCTATGGCATGGGTGATTTTGTCAACTACGCCAAGATGTCTGAAGCTGAAGCCAAGGCACGTGGCATGGAAGTCCGCCCTGACATTCCCACATCTGGCTTGCCCATCACCAACTATGTCGGTGTTTTGGGTATGCCTGGTGCCACTGCCTATGTAAGCATCCGAAAAAAAGGAGGCTATGATGCTGATTTTTTTTCTGACTTGCCTCTAGTTTGGTTTGGAACAAGTGGGCAAGCCTAAAGCTGGTGAAACCATTTACATTTCAGCTGGTAAGTGGCAGATAAAAAAAAAACAGGATAAACGCAAGCTGCATACATTGAGGCTCACATCCCTGGTTTTTTTTTTTTTTTCATCCCATTTTTTTTATAAGCTTCTGGTGCTGTGGGCCAACTTGTTGGCCAACTTGCCAAAACTCAAGGGTTACGAGTCGTTGGCTCTGCCGGCTCCGATGAAAAGGTAGCTCACTTGAAAAACACCGGTTTCGACGCTGCCTTCAACTACAAGACCGAAGACACCGACGCTAAGCTGACTGAATACTGCCCTGACGGCGTTGACAGTAAGTCATAGAGGAAGTAAAAGATGAAGATTCTCACGCCTTTTTTTTTATGTAGTCTATTTTGATAACGTGGGTGGTGTCATGCTTGAAACTACCATCAACCACATGAACAACTATGGCAGGTAAGCTTTCTTAAGATCAATCCAAGGCTGTCGATCACTGATCTTGATTTATTCTTACCTCTGAATAGAATCGTCGCCTGTGGCGCGATCTCCCAATACAACACCAGTTTCGAGGAATCCTATGGCGTGCGCAACTTGGTTCAGATGGTCGGCAAGCGCTTGCGATTCGAGGGCTACATTATTCTTGATCATCCTGACTTTGATGGACCATTCCGCGAACGTATGGCCAAGATCCTTTTGGATGGAAAGTTCAAGTACCTTGAAGATGTTGTGGACGGCATTGAAAATGCTCCTGAAGCCTTGCTGGATGTCCTCCATGGAAAAAACTTTGGCAAAAAGGTGGTTCATGTTGCCGATGCTTAAACCCCACCTCCAACACGCCTTTTGCATCTCTCATTTGTTAATAAAGATCAAGTACCACATAAGTTTCCCCTCCCTTCTTTCTGCAGTGGCTTTACAAAAGGCGGGTGGTTTCAAGGCAGCACAAGGAAGCCGTACCTGAGCAAGCAGCAAGCTTGGTATTTATGCCATCGCAGCGTTGTGCTTCGTACTACCAGCGACTTCACCATTCAACTTGTATTTTTCCTGAGATGTTACACCGAAAAGATTTCATGATGATCGTTCTGCTTTAAAGTTCTATTCCCATGGGGAAATTTGAAGCTTTAATTTTGAGCCACGCCAACTCCGCTAGAGCCAAGCTGCGATTCATCGCTCTCACATACTGGAGCTGTGATTGACCACGGCCATCTGTCGATTTAAACCAGTATATTGTCATGATTGTAGTTCATCAGCCGATAGATTATGTTTGCATTCAGTCATGGAGTCCAACGAAGAAAAATGGCGCCACGAGGTCAGCATCCTGAAACTGCCTATGCTCTTGATCTTACGAGAGCTTGACATCATTCATGGCTTGGTGACCTTGTGATTCATATCTCCAAAAACTTTAATCTGATAGCATTTAGGCAAGTGTCACACCAATGTCTCTTTTCGTGCCCAAGCCACGGCAATGCGAGACCCTTTCCCGATGGCATATAATAGAAAAAAAAAAGGAGGCTGACTTGAGGAAGAGGGGCTCTTCTAGGTCTAGAAATGAGCTTCGCTGAGAGCAGCAAAAGTGGGCCAATATGCGAAGATACATCATGACGCAGTGTGCTTGCTTCTTGACCATTTTCGTTTCATTTCATTTTTTTTTCTCGGTGACTGAAAGTGGACAGGGACAAAAAAAAGAGTTCCAGAAGATCACGTCTTGCTTGATCGAGTAATAGGTGGCTAAGACAAGAACCCAAATCGGGCGCTTTATTTACAGAAGAGGAATGTGAGAGTTGAGAGCGGGTGATTAAGGATCAGCAACACGGACGGCCTTCTTGCCGAAGTTTTTGCCTTGGAGGACATCGATCAAGGCCTCAGGGGTGTTTTCGATGCCGTCGACAACATCATCAAGGTACTTGAATTTGCCTTCCACAAGGGCTTTGGTGACTTGTTCACGGAAAGGAGCATCCAGTTCTGGGTGATCGCTGACAATGAAACCTTGCAAGATCAAGCGTTTGGCGACAACCTGAATCAAGTTGCGCACGCCATAGAGCTCGTTGCCGACGTTGTATTGGGAAATCATGCCACAAGCAATGATTCTGTATTGCAAAAAAAAAAAAAAAAAAAAGAGGTCACGGCTCGAGTGTTTCTTGTTTTTAACAGCAAAGAGTTACCTGCCAAAGAGGTTCATGTGGTTGATGGTTGTTTCGAGCATGGCACCGCCCACATTTTCAAAATAGACTATGTAGCAGGAAGAAAGTGAGTGGGTGTCCTTGCCTTGATCGTCCCTCGGTCCTCTTACTATCAACACCATCAGGGCAGAATTCAGTCAGCTTAGCGTCGGTGTCTTCGGTCTTGTAGTTGAAGGCAGCATCGAAGCCGATGTCTTTCAAGTGAGCTACCTTTTCATCGGAGCCGGCAGAGCCTACCACGCGCAGGCCTTGGGTTTTGGCAAGTTGACCGACAAGTTGGCCCACAGCACCAGAAGCTAAGATGGAGAAGGGAGGAGGTGAGTGAATTTTTTCCCGTGATTGATCTGCCGTATCCGATCTTTTTTATCCGTGCTTACCGGCAGAGACGTAGATGGTTTCACCGGCTTTGGGCTTGCCTACAAGCTCCAGACCAACCTGCAAAGTGAAGTGGGTAGCAAAGAACGGTCAGCGTCATAGCTTCATTTCTCCTGTTCCTTTCCCCTCTGGTGTTTCTTACATAGGCAGTGGCACCAGGCATACCCAAAACACCGACATAGTTGGTGATGGGCAAGCCAGATGTGGGAATGTCAGGGCGGACTTCCATGCCACGTGCCTTGGCTTCAGCTTCAGACATCTTGGCATAGTTGACAAAATCACCCATACCATAGAGGTAATCACCGACCTTGTACACGGAGCTGTTGGACTTCTCCACAATGGCAACGGCGTGACCATTCATGGGTTGATCGAGAGTGAAGGCTGGTGAATAAGATTTGGCCGAAGCATCACGCATACGGCCACGCTTAAATAAAAATGAAAGAAGGTTTAGCTGGGTTTGAGATCAACAAAAAAGTCAGGCGCAACTACCATGTAAGGATCAACACTGAGAACAAGGGTTTTGATGATGAATTCACCATCAGCCAACTGGGCATCCAAGTCAAATTCAGTATCGATGACTTCGATATGCTCGCCAATCACAGGGTAAGCAGTAGGGACCTTTTTGAAGAGCACTTTCTTGTTGGAGACCATGGTTATCGTTGTTAGATTTTATGAGTAAAAAAAAAAAAAAAAGAGAGAAACGAAAAAAAAAAAAAGGATCGCTTAAATAGAATTTGGCGCGTTTCAATTGCCGCTCTGGAACAAGTCCCTTTCTTCAGATTTTTTCTTTTGCTATTAATAATATGATCCACCACAGCATTGTATAAAATATGGATCAAAGCGACCATAGAACAAGTGACAAATAACACCTCCCCAACCTTTCCTTCTGGCCATGACACCAATACCACAGAACCTCTCCTTGTTTTAGCATGCACCCTTGTTTGAGTGTGTTCACCCATTTTTTTTTTTTTTTTTTTTTTTGCTCTGGTTCCCACCAGCTCAGCGCATGCTTCTTTTTCCTTCTCTATTTTTATTGTTCAGCATCCTTCGGCCCAGTAGCCGACGTTGTGCTTCACTTTTTTTCGTTTTATTGCTTGTTTTTGACCTTTGTGATTTCTAATCACATCCGTGCAGGTCCATACGAAGTGGCTCGCAGAAAACTCCGCTGCGAATGGACCGGAAAACTGGTCATTTTGGCGGCAAGCATTAGTAATTAGCAAGATGGCCACTTGTTATCACCATCACTGAAACTGTCGCATCAGCCTGATGTAGCAGGGAGAGACATCGACCATATCAATGAAACAAAAGGCAGGGGAGGCCATAGGCAATTGTTCATGCCGATAAACGTTACACGTCCTTGGCATGCGTAGCAAGAACTGATTTCTTGACGTCCACCCCATTTTCGACGTAAACTTGGCACGTTGTCCTACTATTGAATGGCGAAGGGTCGCCGAGGGGACGGGAGGACGGTATGGTTACAAAGCTTCGCCAAGACATGGTCATAGCATCGTTCATTCCAAGGGAGCGAAAAAAAAAAAAAAAAAAAAAAAAAAAAGAGCTGGATGATGACTTCCTCCGCTCAGTCTCAGGCTGATCTGCGCGCGAGCAGTGCCTCGTGATACCATTTCAGTTACACATTAGAAAAAAAGGAGTTGTCAGGCTTGAGCCCAACTGAAAGCTGGCATGTTTTTTTTTTTTTTTTTTTCACAACAACCAAAACGATGAAGGAATTTGCAGAAAGAAAGATGACGTTGGAACAGGGTATGTTTTTACTCGGCTTTGTCTTCCCACCCGCTTGGTTCATCGGCAGCATGGACGGCAGCTGCTGTCAAGAATACGAAAAAGAGCAGGACCCTTGGCGGACACGATGCCGAATGGCTGCTACGCTGTTTTTGACACTTTGCATTGTCACCGTTGTGCTGCTGATGGTCTTCAAGCCCTCCACCTTTGGCTTGTTGACCAGCAACACCGCTGCACAAACCTCCTCGGCCACGCAAGCTGCGAATCGTCCGGGCGTGCCTATCAATGGCTCTACCACTTGGGACGACACCATGGCTGGTCTTGTTCTTGGCTTACCTTGAAAGTTCATCCTCCGCACTCAAGAAACTGTAATAAAAAAAAAATCTGTAACCAACCCAAATGCCTCAGCACATGTTTTTCTGATTTAGAGTTTGGCTCTGGCGTTTCCCTGGGCTCACCGTTTGCTTGCAATGGGAAGATATGAATAATAAGAAACTTTCGGAACCATAACAATCGATTCAACTGTACGTTGAGAGGGATATATTTCAAATTGTGCCACCGGGAAAGTGTTCCCGGCATTAAGTTTCCCCGTCCCGCTGGCTTTCCGTTGCTCCTTTCCTTTTTCCCTTTTTTTTTTTTTTTTTTTTTTTTTCGCCTGATCGCCTTCGTTTAATTTCCAATAGCAATAATCGAGATCAAAGTGTCTGCTATGAATAACAGCAATTGGGTTCCAGCCACGACCGATCCAGCTGCTGATCGTACCTTCTACCAGCCAGAGCCCTCCAACACCCAGCCGTCAGCAACGCCTACAAAGCGTGCTCGCATCTCCCGAGCTTGTAAGTCCTTCTCGACAGCTCCCTTTTTTTTCTTCCTCATTGACTTTAACTGTTTGATTTAGGTGATACTTGCCGCAAGAAGAAGATCAAGTATGTTCCTTCTCTTTACAGCCTTCATTTTCATAAGCTAGCTGCCGCTCACTCTTGTTTTGTTCCTCTACGCTCCCTAGGTGCGATGTAGACAGTCAGCATCCATGTTCCACCTGCAAACAATATGATTGGAGCTGTACCTTTAACGACGTAAAACCATTGTTGAACAGCTGCCTTCCTATAGACTCATCCCCTTGTTTTTCCCATGCAGACGGCAAAGAAGAGAGGACCACCAAAAGGGTAATATCAATAGACTCTCTATCACCCATGGCCAATGACATGCTGCTGAACTCACCTCCATCACTCCTTACCTTTTTGAATAGATATATAGAAAGTCTAGAACAAAGACTGAAACGCATGGAAGAGCTACTCGGTCGACTCCAGCCGGCAGACGAGCATGCCTCCCCCACCCAAACACCCAATGGCAGAGACGAAAGCCCTGCCGCCTCTTCTCCGATAGACAGCGAACAGCAAACGACAAGCAAAGATAAAGTCGTCCGGTATCTTGGTAGCTCCTCAGGCATGTACTTGGTGAACGACATTCTCAAAGCTAACCACGATCGCTCCAACCCGAACTCGCCTACACAACATCCTCAGCCATCAACGCCGCCCACCGTCAACAATGGCACACCGCCCATCCAGACCACGCACATCCCTTCTCCGTCTGAAAGCTACACGGCCCTGTCGTTCAATAACAGCACCATTACGCTGCGTGCCATGAACCAATATGAGGACGACATGGTCTTGGTGCGCGAAGAAACCGAAAGCGAAGCCAAGCAACACCAAATCCATGCCACCCAATACGGGCAGCTGACGGCACTAGTGCCGCGCACTATCCAAGAAGCCTTGGTCAAGATCTACTTTGAATACCCTTGCACTACCCTACCGGTCCTGGACCACGATACTTTCATGCGTTCCTTTGATAGCAAAGATCCCAACCCGATTTCCCCGCTGCTGGTGTGCGCTGTTTGCTCCTATGCCTGCTATCTTGTCCCTACCGACCACCCAATCTTCCAGAAATCCGAACTACCGCGCGACAAAGTGTTTGATATTTTTATGGCGCGGGCCATCCAATGTGCCCGGTCGTCTTACTTGCTGCCACAAGTCGAAACGGTGCAAGCGCTGGTGCTGCTGTGCGCCCATCCCACGCACGCCGGGGAGTCGTACCGCAACTGGATCTGGTCAGGCATGGCTGTGCGCATGGCCCAAGACCTTGGCCTGCACCGCACCGTAGAGTCCTGCGACCCCAAGAAACGGGATGTCCTTGAAACCCGGCGCCTACTCTGGTTCTCTGTCTACATCACTGATCGCTGGTGCTGTGCCGCCATGGGCCGGCCCTTGGCCATTGCCGACTCGGATTGCGATGTGGAGCTCCCAAACGTTGACATGCCCAACGAGCCTGGCAAGTATGGCATGTTTGTCAACCTGATCAAACTGTCAGGTATCCTTGGCGAAGTCCTGCGCCGGATCTACTCACCCAAGGCCAAGAGTGTCGGCTACCAATCTGCCTTGATGGAACAAACCGTGCTAGGATTAGACCGAATGTTGCAAGAGTGGTATGAAAGCGTGCCAGCCGAGTTCCGTATTACCCACGAACAGCTACAGTCCATGAAAGGCTTTGAATACACCCAAATCGATCGCTTCCGGTCTGGTGGCCCTTTGACGCTCTGCTATTACGCCGTCGTCATCCTGCTCTTCCGTCCTTTCCTCGTCTTGGAAGCCCTGCCCTCCTCCTCCTTTAGCAACCTACATGAAATGGCTTCTCGTCGATGTCTCGAAGCTGCCCGCCGTGCTATTGACGTTGCTCGACATGTACCCATCATGGATATCACCCGCTATGGCTGGAACTTTGCCGGTAAAAAAAAAAAAAAAAAAGAAGAGTCAGCATCGCTTTAACCGAGCTTCTTAGCCTACTCTGTGTTCCAAGCCTCGTTGGTTCATATCTATCATTGCACGAGCTCGGACATGGCCATTGCCCAAACGGAAAAAGATTATACCCGGATCAGCATGAAGGAGTGCATTATCCCTATGACCAAGGACTTCCCATCTTACCCTCCTGTCGCTCAATTTTTGATGAATCTTTTGGTGCTGATGAAAGCTGATCCGGACCTGATCGATGATGTTGGTGCCATGTCCAGCGCCAATGACAAAATGCCACTGCCACCTCAGCAACAGGACCAACCACCTCAGCCACACCAGCAGCAGCACGCTCCTTCGTCTGGCAAGAACACCCTGGCCTCGGCCAACACCACGCCACCTATTCAACCCAGCACCCGCCCGCCTGTTCCAGTCATGCCCACCGCTTCCTCTGCACAAGACCTCGCATCCACCACCAATGACCTCCCTTCAGTGTCACCGATGAGCGTTCAACAGATCGTATCCAATGGGAACCTCTCATTATCTGCTCCCATGTCGACCTCTGTTCCCGTCGTCGCACCGCTTTCCATGCCGCCGCCACAGCCACAACAGCAAGCTCCTTGGGATCTTTTATCCGTCGCCCTGAATCAAGGCCCTATGCCTAACAATGCGTCCAATATGGTCATGACCCCTGCCACTTGGCAATATCTCTTCTCGACTGCCGGCGTGCCTTTCTCCACCAACACCAACAACCTCAGCAACCTGAACCCCGCAGGTAAAAGAAAATGATCGCGCATGTCACCTTCCGCTGACTATTTTTTTTTTTTTTTTTTTTTACAAAGACGAGGACGGCTCGTTTATGGATGCCAGTGGGCCATTCATGTAAATACTTTTGGGCGTGCCAATAAACAGTGTTTTGGGACAACGGCTTTGTTCATCGAGCACCTGGTCGGTACGAAGCCGATCGAAGTGCTATGAAATCACTGTGTTGGGTTTTTTAAGCGCGACAGTGACAACGTCCCGCATGAGGAGCTGAGACGATCATCGAATCGTTTCTGGTGACAGAATACAAATGGGGGAAGAGATATGGCTCGCCCTTTTTGAAGCGTTCTTCCACGAGAAAATTTCCAGAGATGGATGGTTTTGCGCCTCCTACATGCTCAGGAACCATCGCTAGCCCAGTCCTACGATAATCCATCTCACCTGTTGACATCCATTTGTTTGCCCTTCCTGCCAATGTTGTTCTCCTGCTTTTCGGCTACAGCTTTCTCCATGTCCCTCGCAGCTCTTTCGAGATTGAACCATCACAAGGGTCATGTCTCTAGACAGCGACATTCAAGTTTGTACAGGTTGGTGGCAATCACTTCACGTCTTCGAAATCTAGTTGACTCTGCAAAATCCTGGCATTGGACCTCAAGATCGCAAAAGTGGTTCGACTCAGGCGTCCCTGTCAGCACATGGGATGGCACGTTTGCCGATTCAAACCTCACTGGTTTGGGCGCTACATTTTAAAAATGGCAAGGCATCCACGCTTGGCAGATTCATGTTGTGCAGCACCTCTATTCATAGCCTTATCCATCGTAGCCAGGTTTATTAGATGCAGAAAAAAGTAAAGGAATGAAATCGTCGTTTTTTTTTCGAGGACTTTTTTTAGGCATGGAAAGCGTAGCTGGGTTTCCAATTCAAACCCAGACATTGGATGGACGAAAGAAGAAGGCTTCCAACAAGGCAAGTTTGTTCTGTCAGCGATTTTGTCATGAATGAACTTTTTTTAAAAAATAAGCCGCGAAAGTGTGCAGCTTATTTTATGCTAGCAAGTTATATTTTTCCTGGTGTGCGCCTCTTTCTCTGACTGTTGTGCAATGAAAACTACGTCAAGAACTCATGTTTTTCTAAGCTGGCCAGCGGTCATTCAAATGAGAAGGTCATTTTGATTCAGGCAGCTTCCTTGCCTCTTCCTACTCTTTTTTCTTTTTTTTTCATTTCTTGCTCAACCACTTAGACATTGCAATGGTAACATTCTTTGATATATCGATACAGAGCATTCGCAACTTCTTTTCTGTTATTTATTTATTTATTTATTTTAAAAAAAAATAGCTTCGGTTTATTCTAGTACAAAATCGACAAGGAAAAACGAGATTGGCAAAGTGGTACGTGCCTTATGAAGATGAAGAAAAGGTCAAGTTAAAAGGCGAGGTCCATCGACTGATAGCACCAAGAGATCAAAAGCATCAAAGCAACTTTGTTGAGGTAACTAATCAATGATCCCATTGAGCAAAGAAAAGGAAGTGATAGCCCTTTGGACTCATCTTGCCTTTTTAATCCAGTTTCGAAATTACAAAATAGTCTATCGACGCTATGCGGGCCTGTTCTTTTGCGTGTGTGTCGATGCCAATGATAATGAACTGTCTTATTTGGAAGCCATCCATTTCTTTGTCGAGATTCTTGATGTAGGTGACCTGAAAAAAAATACAGTCATTGCACCCTTTTTTTTCATTTTATTGACGCCCCATTGCTAGGTCTTCTTTGGTAATGTGTGTGAATTGGATTTGGTCTTCAACTTTTACAAGGTAATCCCTTCATGCTATATGTCATTGGATGTTCACAGTAGGCGGTTTTTTTTTTTTTTTGGAAGGTATATGCTATTTTGGATGAAGTATTCTTGGCTGGAGAGGTCGAAGAAACCAGCAAAAATGTCATCATGACCCGACTAGACCATTTGGACAAGCTGGAGTAGCAACCTCCCATCCACCAGCGACAAAACAAAAAAATAATAATAAATACACATCTCTTGATACCAGACACAGACACACTACGGGTTATGCTCTTTTTTTTAGAGAACAGATATGTGCATACTGGAAACGAGTAGCACGTGATGAAGACCAGAGATAGGATCAAGAATTGGCGGTGCATAAAAAATGGCTGGCCTCGCCATGACATTATTGCATGCAGTGGGCGACAATAGCATGGTTAAGCTTGGTGAGCCAAAAGTGTCAGAAAAAAAAAAAGGGGGTCCAAGGAAAACACATTTAGGTTGGATGGCACCATGTGGCCATCAAGTTGAGCAAAAAAGACTCGGTTGCCAAAATAGGAAAAACCCCAATTCATCTGAAAAATTTATCCTTTTTGGAGACACGGTGATTGGTTGAAGAGGAAGTCTTCAACTTTTGCCGGAAGGCACCCAGTGTCCCGTTTGTCAATGTAGCACAGCAGTAAAAAATAAAATACCACAGGTAGCAGTGTGAGAACGTTGAAGAGAATTGACAAAGGATGAAGTCCATGTTTGTCAATGACAGGTGCCTGATGACTGATTCAAAGAGCCATCAGTGTCTTGTTGAGAAAAAAAAAAAGATTTCTGATTTTCCTGTGCGATTTTTTATTTCTTGTGGTAAGGTTTTGTGCAACACCCCCCGAAAAAAAATCTCTAAACTTTAAATAAACTCTAAAAAAAATGTGGGTTTTTCTTCCTCTCCTTTTTTTGTTATTGACTATTTTTCTTTCTTCTTGTTTTCTTTTTTAATTTTTTTTGTCATCTTTTGTTCTTACCATCTTTATTGGTGATTTGTTATAAAGAGTAAGCCATAGACAAAAATAATAGCAGGAGGCTCATCACAAAATAGACTCCAGGCTTTTCGATTTATTATTGTTTTGCTTCAACACATTGGGTAAGGCCCCTGGATGAAAAAATAAAAATAAAACAGCAGCTCAGATGATGGTTGAACTCAACTGTTTGGCGTTGCGTGTATTAGATGATGTCAGTGTATAATCATCGACCCATGGTGCCTGCCACACAAAACCGACTGCTGGAACTTTTGGATAGCGTCCGAAGCGAGTTTGAACAGCTCACTCAAGATGCTATTATTTGCAAGACGCAGCGTGATGAATTTGAAATGAAGAGTAATTGCCCTCGACTTTTCTTTCTGATCGCCAACTCACCTTTATTAATATTAGTGAATAGCCAAATCCAAGAAATGGGCCAAATCCAACAAAGCCTATTGGATTTGGAACGATCACAGCAAGTGATGAAAAAACAGTAAGTAAATAGCCCTACCCATTTTGATGCGCGTCCTTTTTTTTTTTTTTTTTTTTTTTGCTCACGTCATGACTCCTTCTTTTTAGCTACGAAGAGGAAATCAATCGGCTTCGGCAGCAGCTGGAACAGGTAACGATGAAAAAGGATAACGTGTTTCATGCATGCTGAAATGGTTTGTTTACATTTCTCTGTCTTTTTTATGTAAAGCATGGCCAGCATGTTCCTCCCCCAAGCTATATTAATGGTAAATTTCTACCAACTCTTCTATTCATAAGATTTTACCTTTATTTTTTTGTCAGGCTATTCACAACCACCACCTCAACAGCAACAAACACCCTCTCCCGCCCCGCCTGCCTTGGATGCAAACCCTTCGTCAGCCCAACATCCCGTGTATACCAATGGACTGCCCCCAGCTGGTTCACCTTCCGGTCCTCATACTGCTCCCCCTCCACCTCTTTCCGGCTCTCCTTACGCCAACGGCTCTCCTCAAACTTCCGTCGCTCCTCAACGTAAATCTTGACACCCTTTTTTTTTTTTTTTTGTTTCCAACGCCCTCGTCTATTTTTATATAGGTCCTTCTCCTTTGAATGTTAAATCTGAGACCACCTCATTTGCAGAAATGGACCCTGAATCCATCCCTGCCAATTGGAAGGTAGAAGGCCAAGATTGGTTTGCTCTGTAATCCCATCCACTCTCCATTCATTCATCAGCTTATTGATCATCCTTTTTTTCCACCCTCGTTCAGATTCAATCCCAAGGTGCCACGTTATCTCAAGGTTGATTTATTGCACTCGTTTGACCATAGCAGTGTGGTGTGTTGTGTCAAATTTAGCGCGAATGGACGATACCTCGCTGCCGGCTGCAACCAATCCACTTATATCTATGACACCACCAGCGGCTCACGCGTGGCGTAAGTTTCCTCTCCCGAAAATAGGCACCACTGACCTCTCCTTTTTCCATAGCGTCCTTCAAGATGAACATGCTTCACGTGATACCGACCTTTATATTCGTTCTGTCAGCTTTAGTCCCGATGGCAAATACTTGGCCACCGGTGCTGAAGACAAGCAAATCCGAGTAAGTGTCACACACGCTTTTTTTTTTTTTTTTTTTTTGGTGGCGGAGCACTGACCACCTTCTCCAAAAAGATTTGGGATATCAGCAAAAACCGTATCCGTCATGTGTTGCGTGGTCACGAACAAGACATTTACTCGTTGGAATTCAGTCGCGAAGGCAATTTCCTTGTCTCTGGCTCGGGCGATCGCACAGTCAAGATCTGGGATTGGTTGGAAGGGCGTATCTTACACACCCTCCGCATCAACGATCAAGACCAAAAGGACCCTGGCGTCACAAGTGTTGCCATCTCCCCTGATGGTCGTTTGGTAGCTGCTGGCAGTTTGGACAAGGTCGTGCGTGTGTGGGATGCCCATAACGGCCAACCCTTGGAACGATTGGAAGGTCACAAAGACAGCGTCTACTCCGTCGCTTTCATGCCTGACGGCATGACCTTGATCAGTGGTAGTTTGGACAAAACCCTTCGTCTCTGGCAATTGGGTGCCAAGGGCAACTCTACCCGTCAAGTCTTCAATGGTCACAAAGACTTTGTTCTCTCGGTCGCCACCACCCCCGATGGCCAATGGATCGTCTCTGGCTCTAAGGATCGCGGTGTCCAATTCTGGGACCCCCATACTGGCCAAACTCAATTCATGCTCCAAGGCCACAAAAACTCTGGTAAACCTCTCCCTAAAAAAAACGTCATCACTTACTCATTTTTTCTTCTAGTCATTTCCGTGGCCACCAGCCCTGCCAGTAGGAGACCCATGTTTGCCACTGGCTCTGGTGATAACAGGGCAAGAATTTGGACCTTTGAACCTCTCCAGCAACCTCTCCATTCCTAGGGCACCTTCTTTTCCGTTCATTGACGTTTCCCTCACTTTTTTTTTTTTGTTATGGTTTTTATTGGTCAGCATTTCTCTCTGTACACTTTTTTTTTTTAATGCTCAAGGTTGTAACAGCAACAGAAGAAGAAAAAAAAATAAAACTTTTTATTTTTTTTTAACGATGCAAAAGAGCATAGACTCTTTGCTATTTTGGGGCAAAGACAGCGGGAATATTCGCTTAGGAAGTGTGAAGGCTCGTTAATCACATCGCCATCCGTGCATGATTGGGCAGGACCCAGGCAAATGGTCTCCAACACCATCCATGGCCTTTCCTAACTGCAGCCAATACTCTTCCTCACTTTCTAAAACAAAAAACTCCTTTGAAAAGAATGTGTGATGCTCTTTATTGTCGCCAGCCCAATAGTTAGCATGAAATGAGAGTTTGATCGAATAGCACTTGGGCGCAGCCAAAGAGAATTCTTTTGATCTGATCGACATTTCAAGATGAGATTTGAAGCTGATTGGCTGCCATTCATCTTTTTTTTCGCACGTCGGGAAAACGAACAAAGGCATCCTGGCCACAGCCCGCCCTTTTTTTTTTTTTTTCTTTTTTCTTTTTTACACAGTTGCTTTAAAATGGATTTACCTGAATGTACACCTCTCAATGCTCTTCGCACTCTTATTATCGACAACTATGATTCGTATACATTTAACCTACTGCAGCTCATGACCAATGATGTCGTTGTGATCCGCAACGATCAATATTCTTGGTAATTGCCCCTCCACAAGGCACAATCCTTACCTCTCAGCCCTGCTCATTGCCTTTTTTTTTTTCTTTTCTATTCCATTGCTCTCTAGGGACGAGTTTTGTTCATCGATTCTTCCTCATTTCGACAATATTATCATTTCTCCTGGTCCGGGTCGGCCTGATCGATCATCCGTAAAGATCCCCACATAAAAAAAAAGAAAACTCTTAAGCTTTTTTTTTTTTTTTTTGTGCTGCAGGATTTTGGTGTTTGTACATCCTTGCTGCAAGCTCAGATGGATCCTGAACAACCGCAGTATCACCGCCCTATCTTTGGCATTTGTTTGGGCCATCAAGGTCTTGGTCATATCTTTGGTGGAAAAGTAAACCAAGGAACCAAAAACAACAAAGGACAGGATCTATGCTGAATTTTTTTTTCTTCTTCTTTTTCTAGGTGATTCATGCTCCCCGTATCATGCACGGCCGCATGTCTCAAATCCACTGCCACAACCCTGTAGGAGCCGCCTATTACTCCATTTTTCAGTCATGCCAACAGCCCTTTTGGGCTGTAAGGTATCATTCCCTTGTCGTCGACCCTACAGGTACCTTTTAGCCCTCTCTCTTACCACACACGCACGTTTGAACACACTATTATCTTTCTTTTCGCAGATGTTCCTGCCTGCCTTTTACTGACAGCCACTTGCGATGAAAATGATGCTGATATTCTAGCATTGAAGAATGCTGCCTACCTCTCCGACGACACTGTGCAAAACATGGACCATGACAGCCACCACCACTTCTTACCGCCTGTCGACATCCCTGCCTCGCCTTCCTCCACGCAAACAATCATGGGTTTCCAGCACAAATCATTACCTCTCTGGGGCGTCCAGTTCCATCCTGAGTCTGTCTCCACCGAGCACGGTACCACCATGATAGCCAACTTTATGCAACAATCCTATCAATGGATGCTCAACGTAACAACACAAGCAACCAGCAATGACCCCAGAAACCACCTAACCAATTTGCTCTCCCCTCCTCTTTTCTTCTCTCTATAAATAGACCGGCCGATCTTTGAAAAGCACCAAACTACCCATGTCTATTCGATGCCTGTCTGTAGATCAAAGCACAAACAAACCGCCTGCACCTGCGCCTACATTTCAACTACCTCGCAAGCTTCAAATCATGCGCTCTATTTGGGTTGATCCTGAGTTTCTGGCAGAAGAGTTACTAAATGAAGAATCCACCTTCCGTGGCCTAGATGTAAACTCTGTCAGCTGGCTGGACAGCAGTATGGTAAGAAGCACAATCCACACGATGCACTTGAAGCAAGGAGAACCAACCTATTCACATACCCATCATTCATCCACCGCTTAGAAATCGTCACCTTACTCGCAAACCTCCATCATGTCTGTGAACCCGGCACTGACCCTTCGCTATTCTACCGCCCACCGACAAGTCCGCCTGGAATCAAGGACGCAGAGCTACACTTTCCGACTCCCTGCAGGCGAAACGTTCTTCGATTATGTTTCGCGCTGGCTGCAGGCGATGGGCGAAGAGGCTCCTGTCGAAATGGTGTTGCCCGACCAGGCCGATGATCAAGACCGCTTGGCCATCCAGCATCTATCCTTCAAAGGAGGGCTGGTCGGCTACTTTGGCTATGAAATGAAACGAGAAAGCATGGACGGTTACCACATACCCCCCGCTCAACAATGCCACAGCCAGACTTGCGCCCCCAACAGTCCTTGCTGGGAAAGTCGCCTGGAGCCCGACGCTGCTTTCCACCTAGTCGATCGGTTCTGGACCTTTGATCATGCCGCTCGCCGTGCCTACCTCTGCTGTGTGACCCGGGCCACGACCGAGCCTGTGGCCTGGCCCATGGTCCTGATCGGCCCTGACTCGCTGCCACTCTGGAAGACAATGGCCACCGAAGCCGACGCCAACGCCTGGTTCTCGGCTGCCAGTGAAGCCATGCATGCCACAGCCTTTGCCCAGAACCAGAAACGCCTGGCGAAAACCTTTGCAGATATCAGCCCAGTGTCGTCCCCCAGCCAGCCCACCTCACCCAACGCCAACGCCACCTCACCTATGCATGCTGGCCTGCTCGCCCCCGACGTACAACGACAGGACTATCTGCAGTCTATCCAGCAAGCCGTCGATGCCATCCAAGAAGGCGAGTCCTATGAGATCTGTCTGACCACACGCTTCCGACTCGATATTGACAACTCCTCCCCGAAAAAGCTCTGGCGCATGTACACCAACCACCTACGCAAGAACAACCCCGCCCCTTTCTCGGCCATGCTTCAATTCGGTAAAGAATGCTGCCTCTTCAGCTCCAGTCCCGAACGCTTCCTCAAGGTCCAAGACCGTATTGCCGAAATGAAACCCATCAAAGGCACCATGGCCCGGTGCCTGAAATGTGTCTGCACCCCTCACTGCGACCTTGGCCCGCTCTGCCAACAGCGCCAGCAAGAAGAAGACAATGCCCGCAAACAAAGTCTGTGGGAAGATGTCAAGGAACGCGCTGAAAATCTCATGGTAAAAATCATCCTGCCACATAGCTTGACCGTAACTAAATTGACTCTTTCATGTCTGGGGCTGCAACGTGCTAGATTGTTGATTTGATCCGCAATGACCTTGCTCAAGTATGCGAGCCAACCAGTGTTCAAGTTCCCAAATTGATGTATGTAGAGACCTATGAAAAGGTGCACCACCTGGTGTCCACTGTGCGTGGCACCCTCCGACCCAATGTGCACAGCGTCGACGCCTTGAAAAAGTGTTTCCCACCAGGTATTGATTTATTTTTTTCTACAGCTTAAACGTTCTGACCATTTTTCTCTAACTAGGCTCCATGACCGGTGCACCCAAATTAAGGTCTGTTCAGCTGCTGGATGAATTGGAACAACATCAACGACGAGGTGCCTATTCTGGCTGCTTGGGCTTTATCTCATTGTCTGGCGACATTGACTTTAACGTGATCATTCGCACAGCTGTGGTGACCAATAACGTAGACAAGCAACAAGGTAAAAAAAAAAAAAAAGAGAGAGAGAGAAGAGGAGTCTCTGAGAAAATACAAGACTTAGCTCTTTTTTTTCTTCTTTCTAGCAAATCTGTCAGTAGGCGGCGGCGGAGCCATCACATTTTTATCCAATCCAGAACAAGAATGGGACGAGACTCTTTTGAAAACAAAGAGCGTGGCACCAAGCGTCAAAGAATACCTAGACACAATTTATTGATCCGCTTTAGATAAACCATACACATTTTAATAGCTTTTAAAAAAGAAGACAAGACAAAATAAGATGACAGCATCATAGCTCCACATCCCCTCTGACTTTGCCTATGGGTACAAAGGGGCGCTTTACGAGCAAATTCCATTTATTATTATTATTTTATTATTACAACGGCACTATCAGTGATATTGGAACGCAAGAAAGGCCGACAAAAGCCTTTCAGAGCTGTTTCAACTCGACAACCTGGTCACCTTGAGGGTAGGCAGGGACGACAAAATCGAATTTTTGGGCCAGGCTGGGAGGCACAAAACGACCGCCGAGGAAATGTCGTTCACCCTTGAAGCGTTGAGCGCAAGCTTTGGGGGCCGTCAAGGAGATCAGGACGCTAGGCTGGAAGGACACTTGCTTTGTTGGACCTGTCGATACATCCCATCCACTAGGAATATCCACCGACACAATGGGTTTACCCGTAGTTTCAAAGATGTCAATCACTTTTTTGAACGGCTCACGGACCTAAGACATGTTGCACAGTGGTTTTTTTTTTTTTTAAAAAAAAAAAAAAAAGAGTCAATATACAGAGGAGCTGCATGACGGCCGATTCTTTTTCCGGGGGAAGCAGAGAGGGGACTTGCCTCGCCATGGAAACTAAAGCCGAAAACGGCGTCCAGTATGACGTCTGTGTTCTGCTCGACATGGCTGGCAAATTGCTCTTCTGGCACCAAGGGCGTGTTCAGATTCTTGCATTGGATCAGCAACCGTTGATACAGGTCCTTGCTGCTCTGCTTGGGATAATAGATTGACGGTTGATATCCAAAATGGGTCAAGTGGCGGGCCGCAACCAGACCTGCAAAGATTATAAACAATAAAAAAAAGTGTGAGAGCTCAACATGCTAGAATTGTCAAGCACATACCATCGCCACCATTGTTCCCCTGTCGAATGAAGAAAGACAAGTTGATCATACAAGAGTAGACATAACAGCTGCAGGATCAGTGATCACTTACGGGTCCAACACAGACCAACACACGAGGATGCGTGCTCGCGTCATAGGATTTTTGTACAGCTTGAGCGACACTCAATCCAGCTATTGTGTCAATGTAACAACAAAGCTTAGTAACATCAACCCCTTCCCATCTTCTTCCCTCGTGATTACCGAGCTCCATCAGCTGATCAATGGAGAATCCACCTTGCGCAGACATGAGCTCTTCGTCGATTGCCTGAGCAACTTTTTGCGATAAAAACTAATCACAGACAAGGAACACCGAGTGAGTCCGTCTGATCGTCCCAATTAGCATGCCTACTTACTCTCAAAGACATTACTCTCAATTAATTGGATGCAATTTGAGGAAATGGAAATAAAAACGAAAAGAAACCGATTCGCTTTTTTCGTTTCGTTTTCCACAGCACGTAGAAAATCGGCGGAGACGAAATTCTGGCTGGAGGGACTTTGTTTTAATTTTCTTCGGTAATTTGGCTGGGGAATCGGAGGTTCCGCAACGGCTTCGGCGTAAAAGTTGGCTGGGTGACCTTCACCAATCGATGTGATTTTTTCAGGGAGAATGGTACAAATAGCAAGCGGCTTTCATACAAAATTTCACATCAATCTTCCTGATTAAAAGTGGTGTAGAGCGGTTTCGTTTTTTAAAAAAAGCAAAGGGGGTCCCCCGAGCGATTTACAGTACAAAAATCACCACCCAATCCTCAAAATCAAGCTGCCACAGATTCGCCTCAAACTTTGCATCCACGTTGGACTTGATGAGCAATAACCATGGTGAAAGGCATAAGTATTGAATGATGTGTGGTGCCGAGCTAGGAGCACGGCAAGAAAAGTCGGCCCAGCCATTTTGAGAGGATGACAGGTTATTGTTGACAACCCTCGTACTGTTCCGTCTAATCGAAATGAGCTGTCCTTTTCTAGTCAATCATTCTCGCCGATTCACTAGTTTTATGCAAACTTTGGCGGCAGTGGTGCTACCTATCAATACACAAATTCCTTGCAAAACTTGGGCTAGATTGGCGGAGGTCGATTTGGCTTGGTTTTTTTTTTCAGGTGGAAATGACTGTACATTGTTATTACAGGGCAATTTTTATTAAAGGAGAGAGGCGTATTATTTCTTTTTAGTCTTTTTCTTTTTGGATAATTTCTTGTTCTTTGGCTTGCATTCTTCTTGATGGAGCGGCAGGCATCGCTGACAAAAGGTGCCGTCGTTGCAATTGCCACATGTGAGCTGACAAGGCCCGCATACAGAGCGTTTGCTCATCTTGGTCTTGGATGTGATTGCACCACCCGCACCGGCACCTCGGATCAGGATACATTTACAATGACGCACGTCCATGCGAGGCATGCAATTATAACACCATTGCTTGTTGCACCCACCACCGCACTTTTGCAGATCACAAAAAGGACAGACAACCGAGTCGCAGCCAGAACACAGGTTGGAGACAAACTTGTTGGCCTTGACCCGGCAGCGGGCATGGACAAGACCATGGGTGGGACACTCGGCGTAACGGCGCTGGCCAGGGAGTGCGGGACGTGAAAGAGTCAAGGCGTTGCACGAGGGTTGGCTACAGAGAACAAGAGGCTGGATCTGGCATTGTCGACCACACTCATACCAGGCCAGCATGATGGACGGTTGCACCTGACATTGCATCCCGCCACATGTGCGGCCGTGACAATGGTCACACACTGGGGCGCAGGCAGTGCATCGTTTCACAGGCACAGGACCACAATGAATGCATTGCAATGTTGCAGTGCAGGCATTGATGTGGCATTGATCACAAACATGACAGTCGATCTCCACGGGCTGGTCTGCCAAACGCTCCAGGCATCGGTGGATCTGCTGCACGTCATCACCATGGATGCGCTTGTTGGATTTGTTGTTGACCATGCGAAAAGAGATCAGCTCGCGCAGGTGGGTGCCACCGGCCAGTCCACTGAGTAATTTGCCGAGTTGCTGGTGGTCCATCAATGGGCAATGACGAATCGACAGCGATTTGATCGACGGGAACGTGGAAAAGACCGACACAACCGAGATAGCCGACACCAGAGTACCATCCAACACCACATGCCGTACGGCCGACCCCAGTTGGAACTGTCGAAGCTTGCCACACAGTTTTTGGAATTGCTCATCCTTGATCAGCTCCCAGTCATCCACATTGAAGTCCAGGTAAAACCACACATCCCGTCGCATCACCAAGGCATGGACCTACCAAACCAAAAGAGCATAAAAAAAAAGGGTGAGCAATTCGCGTGCACAAGTCACTTTTTATCACTCCTTGGTTCTTTTTCTTCTCCTCTTTACCCTTCGACAGGTCCGTGCAAGCTGGTGGCGTGACCGTACATCGAGCCAATGACCGATGCGACTGATAATGGTGTTGGGCAGCTGAGTGAGCGAGTGGATTTTGTTCGGTCGAGAGGTGGGCACAGCTGAGCGCATGACAATGGTGGAAGATCGCGTGGCTGGATGAGAAGGCGGCAGCTGAGACCACACCCCATTCATGGTTGGCGGCTGAGCACCAGTTGGCGATCGGCGATTAGGATTGGTGTTGGCCGAGGGAGACGGATGGGGCTGGGTAGGCTGGTAAGATGATGAGTAGGACGGAAGACTAGGCTGCAGGGCTGGTCGGTATGCAGGAGGAGGGCGACTGTGGGGATTCATGTAGACGGACTGGCGCTGGGGATCCGGATGGGGTATAGCGTGGGCAGAGGCTGTGGGGCTGCTTCGGTGCGGGGTAGAATGTGAGAGCGTTGGTGGAGGTCGAACTTGGGTGTAGGTGACGGCTGGAGAAAGAATGGCTGAGGCTGAGGCGGTAGCTAGGTTTATATAGGAGGTAGGCAAATGGGTGTCGATGGCTGGTAGGTGCTGCTGCTGATGAACATTCACGAACGACTGAGGTGTGGGGGGTTGGCTCGCCGTAGGCGTTGGGGTGGGAGGCTGTGCTTGCGGCTGTGTAGGCACTGGCTGCTCAGGCTGGGGGGTTTGGGCGGGTGTTGGTAGGGTGGTGCCGATACATTGCTGAACGTAGGTCAAGTCTTCTTTGGACAGTCTGTCCATGGGGATGGCAATGATGGCGCCATTGAGTTTGCGTAGTTTGATCTTTTGTTTTTGAAAGATGCTGACAAAAGATGCTTCAACTTCAAAGACCCCATCTCCACCTTGCCAATGGCGAACAGGATAGTCCGTGATGTTTGCCATGCAAAAAAAAAAAAAAAACGTTCAATCTAAAAAAAAAAAAAAAGGACACAAGAGGGAGAGGAACGAGCAATGGGGAAAAATAAGGAAAAAAAAAAGGAGGCGTTTGAAAGTGAGCGACCCTTTGTTCTTCCCTTGGTGTGACCGACATTACACTTCTTCCCATAAAAATAGGAAATGTGTCTTTTTTTAGACGTTGCACAAAAATTACATTGGCAAATGTGTCGTTTCCTGTTTCTTGGATTTTTTAACCTTTTGGACCGCCAAGGATCGAACCATTTTTTGCTGCACATAGACAATGGCTTTGCCTATTCATCTTCCGCCGTGTCACCATTTTTCCATCGTTGTAGATACAGGATGATTTTTTAGCTGACAGGCTGAGAGGCATTCAAATTTTATTCCACGTGGGCTGAATCTTCTGCAGGTGGTGCTAGAAAGTAATGAAACACCTGTTGCCATGGTGATCTACCGCGTCTTTTAATGGCTTCGGGATGGACCTCGCGTTTTTTTTCACTTTTGGAACTCCCCTTCTTTTGGATAGTGCTGCTTGTCTTATCATTTCATTTGTTGGTCGTTGCCACATAGAGCCGTAATAGATCACCAAGCAAGCGGGCGCTTCGTTTGCTTTCTAGCAAAGATACAACACGCCGACATTTCAGTTGTGGATTTAGGTTTGCATGAGCCCAACTGGATTCCCTACTACTGTAAAAATTCCATCCTGCGCGCCAATCAGCACCATGCAGGGAAAACACCGCATTGAGAATGTTTGTCGGACTGTGAAAAACAAACAGTTGCATTGACACAAAGCAAAATTCGTAATGGAGGGTTGAAAAGTGAGAGATCGGTCAGATTGTTTGCAAGGAAGGCCACTGTATATTATGCTTTCCAATGAGGGTATAACGGGAGGGTGTCAAAGACCGCAGGAGGAACAAGGGGAATCACAGAATGGGAGAAAGTCTGCAACTCGTGCCATTTTATTTTCCTTTTTGGTAGCTGCATGACCTGAAAAAAAAATTAATAAAAATAGGGGCGCACAACTCAAACGGGCGCACAAACCGAATTCCATTTTCTTTTTTCTTTTCTTCATTTCTTCTTGTCTGCTCTCTACTGTTTTTTTTCTAGACGCTCTTTTTTTTTATTCAGCCAGACAATGAAACTAAAAGTGGTCAGCATTTTAGTTGCGTGTTCCCTCGTCGGGATCAAAGCTCAACACACAGGATCATCTGCTGACGTCAGTATCACACCACTGTCATGGGAGGAAGCTTACGCAAAAGCTGCAGTCATTGTCGACAAGATGTCGACACAAGACAAAGTCAACGCCGTCACTGGCAATGGAGGATCAGGACCATGCGTGGGCAACACTTTTGAAGTCAAGGGACTCTTTCCCAGTATCTGTTTTCAAGACGGTCCCATTGCAGTAAGCTTCTTTTTTCCCCGGCCACCAAAAAAAAAAAAAAAAAACGCTGTCGCTGAAAGAGTTGTCTTCAGATGCGCAAGACCACAAACATCACGGTCGGAGTCAGTGGAATCAATGCGGCAGCCTCGTTTGACAAGCAAGCGATCAGACAACGAGGCGAATACCTGGGTGAAGAATTTAGAAACAAAGGAGCGCATGTCCTTCTGGGTCCAATGATGAACAATGCACGTACCCCTGAATCTGGGCGGAATTTCGAAGGCTTTGGTGAGGATCCATATTTGGCTGGTGTGGCCACTCAATATTCAATCGAGGGCATTCAAAGCAAAGGCGTTGTAAGGACTGCTTTGCTGAGAAAAAAAGAGAGAGAGTCCATGCTCGGGCTTGACTGACCGCATCCTTTTCAAAGATGGCCAATGCCAAACACCTCATTGGCAATGAGCAAGAGACCTTTCGCACATTGGTACGTCACCGAAAAAATCCTCGCATGAGACCTGACTGAATCATCACCCCTTCTTTTCTGGTGCAGGAATCCTCAAATATTGGTGACAAAGCTCTGAATGAGATATATTTGTGGCCGTTTGAGCGTGCTATAGAGGTGCTTTACGAAAAAAATTGACCTCGGCAAGCTGGTACTCACCTTTTATTCATGAAAGAGCGGGGTAGTGTCGATGATGTGCAGTTACAACAAGGTCAACGGGACATATGCATGCGAGAACGATTATATCCTAAATCAGATTGTCAAAGGCAGATTGGGCTTCAAAGGATTCATTGTGTCGGACTGGTCAGCCACCCATAGCACAGCTGATAGCGCCAACCATGGCCTAGGTAAACTCCGACGATGCCCAATGAACACCCAGAGCAGATCGATCTGACCTTCCTTTTTCTTTTCTTTTTTCTCTCTCCATGGCAAAAGATGTAAATATGCCAGGACCAACGGAATTTGGTACCAAACTATTGAACGCTGTACAATCTGGTCAAGTCAAGGAGGAAACGGTAAGGACCTAGATGAACTCTCAGAACATGAAAAAAAAGCCAACCCAACCGGTTCCCTTTAGCTCCGCGACATGGTACTACGTGTGGTGGCGGCTTGGTATAAAATGCGTCAAGACACTGGATTTCCAGCCGTGACCTTGAATGCAAAAGGCCAAGACGTCCAAGGTGACCACAAAAAATACGTCCGCCAAATGGGGGCTGCCTCGGCCGTGCTGCTAAAAAACATCAATGCAACCCTACCCCTCCAAGACACCAGGCTCAAATCCATAGCCGTTGTTGGAACCGACGCATCTGACAGCTTGATCTTGTATGCCAGCCCAAAAAAAAAAAAAAAAAAAAAAAAGAACGCAAAGGTTTGCTCATGGACGCTTTTATAATTAAGGAGCGACAGCGATTGTGGAACATTCCCTTGTCTCACTGGCACTGTGGCCCAAGGCGGGGGTAGTGCTTCAGCTACCTACCCATATCTGGTGACGGTAACGAAAAAGCGATGACTTGCAAGTCGTAGCCCCTGGACATTTCTTTTCTTTTTTTTTTTTTTTTTGCTAGCCACTGGAAGGAATCAAGACCCGAGCAGGCAAGAACATTGAAGTGGTGGATGATAATAGCGACCTGAATATCTTGGGGGTTGGCAAAAAAGTCAAGGACGCAGATGTCGCTATTGTTTTCTCGGACGTCTTCACCATGGAAGCGTTTGATCGCACCACCATCCACTTGCAACGAAATGGAAATGGCTTGGTAAAAATGACACTGGCCGTTTGCCTCGGTACTGACATTGCGTACCCCCCCCCCTTGCTCTTCCGATAGATAAACACAGTTGCTGATGCCAATATGAACACGATCGTGGTTATCAATTCGCCCAATGCGGTGCTCATGCCGTGGATTGATCACCCCAATATCAAGGCTGTCATCTGGGCTGGTACGGAGATTCAAAATGAATGGCCTGTGCCAGACTAGCCTGCTCAACACACTTTTCTTTTTTTATAAATCAGGTTATCCTGGACAAGAAAGCGGCAATGCTTTGGCAGATGTTCTGTTCGGTGATGTCAACCCTAGTGGCCGTCTACCCATCACCATTGCCAGAAACAAAAACGATTACCCGGCTCATGCTCAGTTCTCTTTGCAGGTAGGGATCACCCATGCTTTTTTTTTCTGCTACAGCCGGAGTTCGAATGCTCACCAACTTTTATTCTTCCTACCTTGGTTTTGCTGACGACAGGTCAATTATGACGAAGGGGTTTTTGGCGGCTACCGCTGGTTTGACAAGCACGCCATCGAGCCTTTGTTTGCATTCGGCCATGGGTTGTCATACACTAATTTTGCCTACGCCAACTTGGTCGTAACAAAAGTGCTGGATAAGCATCCAAACGAGGGCGCTACATCCGACATTCTGGTGAGAGCCTCGGTCCAGGTGAGCAACACGGGCCAACGAGACGGTGCCGAGGTGGCCCAAGCGTACATTGGCTTCCCTGCTGCTGCGAACGAACCACCCAAATTGCTCCGAGGATTTGAAAAGGTCTTCATCGAGCGAGGCAAGGCCGCCACGGTCGACTTTAGTTTCAATCGCCGCGAGCTCAGCGTTTGGGAAAACGGAAACTGGCAAATCACCCCAGGCACGTACATCCTCTACATTGGTGCTAGCAGCAGAGACATCCGTCAAACCGGCTCCTTTGAATTTTAACATCACACTTCACAATTAATAAATAATTTTGAAATGCAACAAGTGTCCAGCCCGGTTAGCCCTTCGACGATTATTTTAGCGCAGCACTTTGTTTGAAGTTTCAAGCTTGTCTAGTTTAAGCTATTTGGGCTGATGGTGACAATTTTAACATCGGTGATTACCTGCGTGCAGCAAAAAAAAAAAAAAAAAAAAAAAAACGGCGACGGTATACAAAGGTACAGAAGATTTCGAAAAAAAAATTAGAGGCGCAAAACACTTCTAGAAAAAATCTGAACGGAAAAATGATGTACAAAAAAAAAACCTGGTCTAGTTCACTTGGATTAAGCTTGGGAATGTCGTTTTAAGGACAGAGTGCGCTCATCTCGAAAAAAAAATTGGTCTCCAGGACACGCGTGAAAAACGTCAAAGTCTGAAGAAGCAATTGCGGGGACGGAAGCCAAGTCATCCCGGGTACGAAAAAAAACCCATATTTAGACATAGCCAAAAAAGTGTCAAATTTAAGCAAATACTTGCCTTCAATGGGAATGAAAATAATTGTGAGCGATATATTTTTCTTTATATGGGTGGTGGATTTTTTGAAAATATACTTTCTAAAAAAGTAGCAATTATACTTTTTAGGAAAGTATATTTTCAAAAAATCCACCACCCATATAAAGAAAAATATATCGCTCACAATTATTTTCATTCCCATTGAAGGCAAGTATTTGCTTAAATTTGACACTTTTTTGGCTATGTCTAAATATGGGTTTTTTTTCGAACCTGGCGGCCACAGTGGAAAAAATCAAATGGTTCCCACAAGGTAATTCAGAGTATTTCGAGGGTCTTCTGAAAACCGTCATTTTCCCTGCAAACAGAGGGTTTTTAACCCGCAAATGCCAACCCCTCACGTAACCTGCAAAGCTGCAATTTTACAGGTTTTTTGACCGCCTTTTGCGGGTTATTTTTCCAGCCATCTTTTTAAATGTCCAGCGATTCCTGCAGCATGCTCTGATTTTTTTTTCTTCTATCGGTTGCACCTTCACAGTCCGCTATGGCATACCCAATCACGAAATACCTTTTACTCTTTCAGATAACGACCAACTGTTACTGCACACTACGGTGTAATACAAGAGAAAAACCTGCTGTGCATATGAGAGAGTGATATGTAATAGTATGTCAAGCAGCAGTGGTGAAGGTAATGATACTGAAAATTGGTGACTGACAAGTGCCATCAACAATTAGCTATCGTAAAACGCAAGGAATGAGCCAGAACCTTTCTCTAATACAGCATTCAACAAATAGTTTTTTACTATCAGGTACGCACGGGCATACTGGAACTGAAAAGCATAATGAGAAGTAGCAGCTGTTATAGAAGCAGGCTGGTCGCTGCTTGGAGGATAGAATATGAATGCAAGGTGGCACGATGTTTTTTACGGGAACGTTCAACGTCATGGTGAAAAAGGTATCCTGCACACAAGGACTTCGTATCATTGAAGAGCTTGGTGAACAGTATCGAGAGTGGTGGCGACTGATTGATCGCTACTAGACGAGTAAAATAAAAAAGAAACGAGAGAAAATGAATATCTCGATATACAGAGCTTCTTCCTTTGCATCATCCAACGCAGGGCCCCTTGTCTCTACCAACATCAAACACACAACTTACAAAATGCAGGCAACTTCTTATATACACCGGAAGAGTATAGCTAAACGACATGATGTTCAGTAACAGCTGCGGAAAAGGCAGTGTGATCACCGTCAGGAGATAAAAAAATAAGTGAATTGACAGAACGAAGGATCAGCGAAGACCTTTCAAACTCTTTTTCACAATCCAACATACAGCTTACACTGTATAAAGTAATACGTGACTTACACAAATGACCATAGTTCTACTGAAGATCATGGTGAGCAGTAGCAAGATTATTGAAGCATCTTGATCGTTGACAAGCTATGAAAAATAAACTGGCATGAGCAAGAGCTTTTTTAAAAATCACACTGTACAAACCGGCACAATTCGCGTTAAGGCTGGTTTCAACAATTAGCTATCTTTCAAGTGCATGTTGGGTTGATGAAGAACTGAATGCTAGAGAAGATTTGATTACGAACCATGGGCGATGAGGAAAAGAAGAGCGTGCGAAAAGAAAGAACGCCCCTCTCCGAAAAAAAAGAAAAAGGGGAATATGAACCAGCCAATGAAAAATCGCTTTCCGTTTGTGAGCTCCTGAGCCGAACGTTTTTTTTACCAGTGAATCTGGCATGTTCGTCCAAGATCGACAGCCTTCGCATGCATTTCATACAGTAAGAGCTTGCGCTTGTGCTAAATTCCACTTTGGTATGTTTTCTGAGAATGTTTTAAAATTTGAGGTGAACTGATTGGAGCAAGTTCGCACTGTGATTTTTTAATCGGCTCGCCTGGGGGTCCCCTGATGAAAATGGCCAGTTTTTCGTTTTTTTTTAGCTGGGGAATCAGAAGTGTCAAAACGAATGTGATCAAAAGTTGGCTGGGCAACCTTGCTCAATCGACCTGGTTTTTTCAGTATCACCATCATTCATGAATTTGCGCAGTTCTTGAAAATCTCAGATCGATCAAATCACTCAAAAGTGCTGTGCAGCGCTTTCTTTTTTTCATTTCATTTTGAAGGAGGGTGACAATTTCAATGTCGGTGTTTTAAACCCAAATGGCAACTTCCGGGATATTACTCGCTCTCTTTCTTTCTTCTCTTTGGATTCTAATTGATTTGCTTTGCGTTTATTTTTTACCTAATTTTACAACATTGAAGGCTTGACGGTGGAAACTGGTTGGCGACTAGCTAACACCAATCGTATAATGCTAATGGAGACGCCATGAATTGTGGCGTGATGCTAACGGGAATAGCAGCCATCATTGGCATTGTCCATCCTACAAAACAGCCTATGATGAGAAACCGCATGATCAAGGTGGCAATGCGGGCGCGTCGGCACACGTCAGCAATCCCAATGGACTGGCATAAGTCCACGAGATCAGCCTACTCGCTAACGCCAATTATCAAGTTAGTGGAAAGATGGGGTGCATCCGAGGAAATATCTCTAGAAATACTCCAACGCAATATTATTTTTTTACTCACAATTGCGACATTTTGGCGCCTTGGTGCCGCCCAAGCATGAAAGGATTGTGATATTGACGCATATCCATGATGGTCACGGGCACTTTTGGGCAAGAAGCAACGACATATTGGTGGCCTGATTGGTACCAGCAAGTCAAGGATTTTGTTAAATCGTGCCATAACTGCCTAGGTACCCAATCTGTTCCCCAACCCAATTTGAAGCCTAACAAGCGACATTGGCACAATATGGGAAAATGTCTATGATAAAGAAGAAATGACCTACCAACAAACGGGAAAAATCCTTGCAATCATCATCGTGGGACCTACGGAGAAGAATACCACTTCGGAACCGAGGACGAAGGACCAATCTGGCGGTGACTCGGATGATTCGCCAGTCACCGAGTAAGATGGGTCCGGAGGACGGGGCGTAAAAGTGGTAATCTCCCACCCTTCTGCGTTCTCCACACCCTTATTTAATTTTGAAATTGTAACAACCCCTTCTACACCTTATAGCCCACGACGCTGCTACATGCATGCTCAAAGGGATAAAGAAGGGGAATAATTGATGAAAAAAAATTCTTTATATAATAATAAAAGCGTGCAAGCATTGGATTACCACTTCTACGCCTCGTCCTCCGGACCCATCTTACTCGATGTGGAATCATTTAATTCACTTATTTTTTTTATTATGCAGCGTAAGTCCTCTCAACACAGAAGCCGTGAAAGGCACAGTGTGCTAACCTATGCCCTCGTTTTTTTATTGCTCCAATCTGGGCACTCGTCTTTTATCATGCGACATGGCGACATTTTACTCTTGGCTTTTGCGTTTGCTACATTTCATTTTTTTTGGCTTGCACGATTTGGCTCATGCTATGGAATCTGAACAGGTTTCCGACAGTATAAAACCGAAGATGCAAAACTTAGTACAGTTGACCCAGAAATAGTCTCTAAAGGTTTTTTTTTTTTGGATAAAGTGTATTGATAGCATGCTAAATGACAGATAATTTACCGCCAGGAGATCAGTCGGTGTGTTTGCGACGTCGTCGACGTTCGGTTCGTTTTTTGGTAAAGGCAAGGGAGCTGGAGGTGCGATAGTGAGATTCGGCTTCACTGGTGGAAGCGCTGATGGTGCCATGTTTGTCCAAGAAGTAGAGGGTTTCATCGTCACTGTCGCTATCATCCTGACGGCCCCAGTTGAAGATGTTTTTGTCGTCCAGCCAATCCATGGCGCGCGTGTTGACAAACTCCGAGGCAATCTGTGAAAACGTCTTGCCGCCCTCACCCAGTTCCGAAACGCGCTGCTTGCTTGGGTCGGTATTCTTGTACACACCACTTGCAGGATCAAAATCGCTAAACACATTTGGTCCGTATTCGTTGATCAAGTTTGTGATGTCTTCTGACAGATTTTCTCGAATCGTTCGTAAATTCATTGTACTATCTTGGTCTACCAAGGCCATGTAAAGCGGTCGCAAGGATCTGGGGAAAAAAAACGGTCGAGGTGAAAACGAATTCATTTGTGTCTTGCTGTTCATCCTTACTTGTACACATCCATGCCGTTTTCACCAAAACGCATGCTGGCATAGCTGATAAATGGTAACATGATCCAAGTGGCCAAGGGCAAAAGCAATTTCCATTTCCAATCCCAATCGGTCTGCAGGCTGAAGCCCAGCACAATCAATGTATACAGCCCGTACAAGGTTGGGATAAGTACCATGGCCACGAGCAATTTCCATGTCGCGAGAACATCCCGACCCAAAATTTTCACACTAGAGCCCTTCAATGCCTCTATTACAAAAAAAAAAAATTTGTCTGGGGGGGGGAAGAGAAGCAGAGATCTTTACCTCGAGCTTTTCTAGTGCTGATCACCTTGGCAACAATGGCAATGGGTAAATTCAAAATGGCACTAAAGAGAATGAAAGTAGAGTGAGCCAACGTGTCTTGGCTTGTTCCTGTGAGTATCTCTTTTACCCTGGAAAGGACAGCAGACCCCAGACGAGAAGGACCAGGACACGATGGACCAAGAGGAAAAATGTGCGCCATTCACGCAGATTGATATTAGGGACTTGGTGGTCTTGTAATCCATGGTATTTCAACAGCTGGTTATAGGCCGTGACCTTTTGCTGTAACTCAATCACCTTGGGGTTGTCCTTGTATAGGTTGTAGCCAATGACAAACCGGCGGTTCATATCGACCACTTGGGCAATGTGTAGCTTGCGGTTGGCAGCGGGCTTATAGAGTCGGCGAGCAGCTTGAATCATCTAAACCAAAATAAGAAATCAGTTTCTCACCCTTTCTGTTCCCTGAGCCTGTTTTTACCATTAAAGTTTGGTCGTTGGGGGCATTGATCGTAACACTTTTCAAGGCATAGGAGATGGTTTCAAGCAAGGCTGAGCAGGCGTCACGTTTGTCGGGGCCACCTTGCTTAAACTTTTCAATCAGATCTGAGGACACGGTAATGGGATTGCCGAATTCGATGACAGCGCGACTACGGAAACGATGCGCATGGAAGTAATTCAAACCACAAGGAACAATCTTGACATCCAAGTCTGGGTATTTTGCCATTGCCCCCAGTGCCATGATGGTTACCCCAGCTACCCCCAAAAACGAAAAAGTGTGGTCAGCATTTTTTTTTACCCCACTTTTTTTTTTTTTTTTCCTACTTTACCTTTTAATGGGAGCATTTCCGCTCGATCATGGCTGCCGCCTTCCGGGAAAATAGTGATGCATTCGCCATTGTTCAATTCGTCATAGACCTTGTCATAAACGCCATCTTGTTCGACATGAGGAATGCACTTGTAAGCTGTGCCTTCAGGTTTGGTCAGAAGCGACAGCATGCGGTTGAACCGGGCATCCGATGGGTCCCATTTCTTAACTTCTACTTCGGTGTCCGAGATCACTCGCACCACTTGCAGTTTTCCAGAACTTCGAGGAAGAATCAGGGTATCTTGTGGTCGTACTTGCTTAAGGAATTGTGTGTCTATGCCGGATATCAGGGTTGGGTTGGTTTTGGCATTCAGCAAATGGATACGGCCTTCGCCATTCCCAGCCATATCTTGAGGTCGTATCACAGGAACTGTTATCAAAAAAAAAAAGTGTTGTTAGAATGTGTTCAGATTGCAGTCTGACGAAACAGGGAGAAGACCGACGTGTTCAAGGAGCTTAAAAAAACCTACTGGCATGGATGAGTCTTGCCAAGGTGCCAACACCTTTTTGATGCATCGACTTTTCGGCAATCAAAAACGACACTCGACGATGACATTCACGCATGACAATTAGAGGATCGACAAATTGGTTGTTGTGAGGAGCGGCTACAAATATAACGGGGCCAGTCAACGGGATTTTATGGGAGCCGCGAGACCGGATTTCTCGAAAAAACACATCACACATGATATTGAAGATCCATAACACAATATCATACACGAGATTGGTACCATGACCTCGAGTGGATGCCATGATAGACAAGTGACAATAAAAAAAAAACAAATAAAAAAAGAGCAATGGAACCAAAAGAGTGGAGAAGCAAGAAAAAAAAAACGGTTGGGGCGCAAATCAAAGCGCATTAATCCGCTGGTCCAGGACGAATGCAGTTGATTGGTCAATCACAAAAGCCACTTTTCTGGGTGGCCCCCCCTCAAAAATGCATTTTTTTCCCGTCTTTTTTTTTTTCCTTCTTCCCTTTCAACATCACATCAACCATGGGTTCCATGTTTAGTAAAGCTTCGCCCGAACAAGACCCTCGGGATCAAGCACAAGTGGGTCAAAAGCGAGTGGCTGGTAGTGATCAAGAGGATGGCAGCTCGCAAACGGCTGGTAAAGCAAGCGTCAGCAAGAAGCGATTCAAGACAGCCAAGGAACGAAAGAGCCATTTCAAAAATACACGTACCTGGACCGATGACGAGCCTAAACGCCCTAAGCAAGAGGACGGTGAAAAGGAGGCTCGCTTTCCCAAACGCAAGGTGGCATTGCTCTTTGGCTATAGCGGCACCGGCTATTATGGGCTGCAATTGTAAGCGGTTGAACTGTTCTTCTGGTTTTTCTCACACCTTTTTTTTTTCTTCAACTAGCAATCCCAATGTGCCAACGATTGAACAAGCATTGTTTGATGCTCTTGTCAAGGCACGCGCGATTTCCAAGGACAATTCGACCGATCCGAAAAAGGTGCAATGGGGTCGCACGGCTCGTACAGACAAGGGCGTGCATGCAGCCGGCAACATCGTGTCCTTCAAGATGCAGCTCCCTCTCACTGGCAAGGAATTAGTGGATTCCATCAATGAGCATCTACCAGAACAAATCCGCGTATGGGACTATGTCGAGGTGTTCCGGTCCTTCCACGCGAAGACAATGTGTGATTCGCGCGTGTACGAATATTTGTTGCCCTCGTATGCCTTTGCCCCTCCTTTATCGAATGGCCTGTCCGACACCCCCACCAGCGATACCGATGTCATCATCACCAACCACGATCGTTCCATCACCAAGTACGCGCGTGTCGCCACCGATGAAGAGCGCCAGCGATCTGAGCAGTATCAGATTAGTGATGAGCAGCTGCAGAACTTTCGTGATGTCATGGCCAAGTTTGAAGGTACGCACAACTTCCACAACTATACATCTGGTCGCAAGTACAATGAGCAAGCCTCAAAGCGTCATCTTCTCAGCATCAAGGTCAGCGACCCCTTTATGATCGACCGCACTGAATGGCTCAGTGTCAAACTCCACGGCCAATCGTTCATGTTGAATCAAATCCGCAAGATGATTTGTAAGTTTGTGCGCGCAGTCGGAAGAGTAAAGGAATGCTGACTTTTAGTTGACCCCATAGCCATGGGTGTCCTTGTGGTGCGGCACAAATCGCCACTCTCGTTGATCGAGCGCACCTTTGAAGATAAGAAGATCAACATTCCCAAGGCGCCTGCCCTCGGCTTGTTACTGGAACAACCCGTTTTCCAAACCTACAACAAAAAGGTCGACTCCCGACGTGATGCTGATGAAAAGAAGAAAAAGGAGGATCAGCCCACTCAACAAAAGGTCCATGAATACATTAATTTTGACGCCAATGAGGTAACTAAAAAAGAAGTCCCTGACCGCTTGGCAACGCTCACCTTTTTCTTTCCTAGAATGACATGAACGCATTCAAATCAAAGTATATTTACACCCAAGTTTTTGAATCCGAGCAACAGGAACGAGGGTAAGAGCGGAAAACTTTTGCACAAGCGAGAAGAATGCCCCTGACTTTTTTTTTTTTTTCCAGATTTGAAACGTTCTTGCTCTCGGTAGACAATAGTTTGACCCAAGATTTTGACTACTTGCATTCTCAAGATGGCATGATACCCGACCAATGCATCATTACAACCAAATTCACAATCAAGCAAGAAAGCGACGACGAAGAACAAGACGAAGACGACGACAAGGAAGAAAAGGCCGCCAAGAAAGGCAAAGGTGCTGCTTCCAAAGCCAAGCGACCGGCCAAATAGACAACCAACGATCGACGACAAGGAAAAGAAGAAACCGACCGTGAAGAGGCTGTTGTGTTTGGAACACTCTCATAGTAAATTTTGTCCGCTTTTTCCTATTTTCTTGCTTTTATGCTGCAATGTTGATCTGTGATCTCCAGATGCGAGTGGTGAAGAGAGAAAAAAAAAAAAAAAAAGGAGGCTAGAGCTTAAAAGGGTCGTCCGGTATGCACACATCCAAGTTTGGGACAGTGGGGAGGATGAGTAAGAGCTTTTTCTGTCAAATTTGATCTTTGCAGTAAAAAGATCGTCCTCGAGGTCGATTAACGTTCTGGACCTTGGCATTGCGTCAGGATGAACAGCCTCTTTTTTCTTCTTTTCAACACAAGTCCACGTGGAGCGAGTGACTGGTTCTCTATGGACGAGAGATTAAGGAGAAAGTGCTTTTTCAACCAAATGCTTTTTTTTATGGATCAAACAGGAAATTTTAACTATGGAAAAGGAGGATGGGTCTGCACTGTCATTCAGACTATTTCTTTTTCTGTTGGAACCTTGAACATAAGATTGAATAGAAAATCTCCTTTTTAATCATGGCTTGCTGCAGTATTTTTTTTTTTTTACTCTGGGATGGTTGCACGTGTATACTTTAAAGATGCTATTTTTGTTCATTGGATTTTCTTTTGTTCCGGTGCGGAGAGTTGGTCAAGAAGTGCAAAAAAGAGCTTTACATTCGAGGCAGATGAAAATAGGTGATCAATTGGTTCAAGGAGAAAATACCCTGATGGTGATAGATTGTCAGGGGTTGTTTCATTTGGAGAGTGAAACGGGTGCCGCGCAAGAGGTTATTTTATATGACTTTATTTTTAGCTGTGGGGGCAAGAAATAGAAACAAGATGTGTACGACCATTGTGGATGTTGTCAGCTTTTGGAAAAAAGGAAGATCAATTTTCATCGTTTGAGTTGCTCACTGAAGCAAGACTATTTTAAGGTTGGATAGAAGAGCATGAAGGCGGGCTTGATAATGTTGGGAGGTCTGCGTCACATTGGCTTGTGCCACTTTGCTGGAAATGAAATCAGTTCACAGCCAGCTCCACAGACATCTTGGAAATAAATTCAGTCGAGGACACTCTTTTTGCCTTTTTTTCATATCCCCCTTTTTCACTCTCTGTATTCCTTTTTTTTTTTTTATTCCCTTCCTCTCGTTTTTTTATTTACCTTACTCTTTACCGACTAATGCAACTCACCAAAGTGTTGGCCATCGTGCCTTTGTTCCTAGCTGCCGTTCACGGTCAAATGGTAGCCCAAGTGGTCGACGCTAACAATTTCTGTGTCTTCTTACCTCCCGACAGCGTCGCTAACCGCAACATTGCTGGTACTGCTTTTCACTAAAAGATAACCTCAATGGTTCTTACCTCTTCTTATCATTGTTAGATTCGGAATGGCAAGCTCAATCTTTCTGTATGGGCAACACGCCCAATGCCAAAGGTGCCAACAACCTTTACTCCGGCTTCATCCAATCAGCTCATTACGTCGCCACCAACACCTATGTCCAAGTCACTGGCCAGATCGATCCTACAAAGGCCAAGCTGAACGCTACCGACGATGGTGGTCAAATGGTAAAAATCACAAATTCATATTCACTGTGAGACCTGACTCCCCTTTCTCTGTTTTATCTGACCTGCGATGCCATTACCAAATTTAGGATGTTGCTGCGCGTAAGTTGAATTTTATAAACGGCCGAGCCAAACCCGTTACTGACTCTTCTTTTTTTTTTTTTTGCCCATCCTCTTTTTTTTTAATTAGCCAAGGGTTCTTCTTGTGCTGGTTGGTTGTTTTATGTCAATATGATCGAACCTGCCACGAACACTTTCTGTATGCGTTGTTGTGTAAGTGACAGAAGAGCGGAGTCTCGACATTTAATTAACTTTTTTTTTTCTTCATCTTCTCTTTCCCCAGAATGACAAGGTTACTTGTAACCGAGGTAAAAACTTTAAACATGACCCTAAATTAGAATTGCAGAATATTCATCGTCCTTCTTATGATGATAGGTATCTCTCAAAAGGGTTGTGCCCACGTCATCCCTGGTGATTACAGCGGTCCTATGCAACTTGGTGGCTCGGTGCCTCCTCCCGCCAATGCCAATCCCACCCCAAGTGTCATCAAGTCTGTCTCCCCTGCTTCCTCCGGTGCCGCCAATGCTGCCTCTGCTTCCTCCAACCCCTCTGGGGCTTCCGGCTCTTCCTCTGGCAGTGCCAACGCCAACGCTGGCAGCAATGGCAATGTCTCTGCCCAATCCGTCAACGCTGCTGCTGGTGTTGTCCCCACACTCGCCGTTACCATCGTCGCCCTTGTCTTCACTCTCTTGTCTCAATAGCCCGTTGGCCCTTTCCTTTGCCTTCCTCTCTTTGTATGAGTGTTGTGTTTTTCAATTTGATAAAACCAAAAAAAAAAATTCTGTACTTCTACCAATTTCTACACTTTAATGATATACCTGCTTTTCTTTTTTTTTTTTAATACACACAAAATTCTCACTTTGCCAAATCGGGAAAATAAAAAAAGGTGCGTTCCCTTCCTTGCCTCTTCTCTTCTTGTCCTCTTGAGTCCCAAAAAGTCAATCTTTTTGCATGAAAATTCAGACAAGCGCGAACACTCGGCTGGCTTCCAGAATGTGCTGGTGTTTTTCCTGCTGAAATCCCAGCAAACTCCCCTGCGTTTTTAAAATCGCCTTTTTTTCTTTTTTTCCTTTTTTTTTATATCCTCTCCATCCCTTTACTTTATTACAACCTTATATTCACATAGAGACATATCATGGGAAAAGACTATTATGCCATTCTTGGAGTATCTAAATCAGCTTCTGATGACGATATTAAAAAAGCTTATCGCAAGCAAGGTAAAAGATAAACTGCTCGGCCCATGTCGTAAACCCTTGAACTAATCCCATTATCTATTCTCATCAGCACTGAAATGGCATCCTGATCGCAACAAAGACAACAGTGAAAAGGCCAAAGAAAAGTTCCAAGAAGTAGGCGAAGCATTCGAAGTGCTCTCTGATAAGAACAAACGTGCCATTTTCGACCAATATGGCGAAGAAGGGCTCAAAGCTGGCCCTCCTCCTCCCGGTGCTGGCGGCGCTGGTTTCTCTGGTTTTCCTGGCGGCGCTGGTGGTTTCTCTGGGTTCCCAGGAGGAGGCGGGACCAAATTCTCCTTCTCAACGGGTGGACCTGGCGGCGGTGGCTACAACCCAAGCGATGCTGACGACATCTTCAAACACTTCTTCGCCGCCTTTGGTGGTGGCGGTGGCGGCATGGACGATGGTGGTATGGGAGGCATGGGAGGCATGGGAGGTATGGGTGGTGGTGGTGGCATGCCTGGTGGATTCTCCTTTGGCGGCGGCGCTCCTCGTGGCCAACGTTCAAGACAACCTCCTCCCGGCTACGGCTTTGCCGATGATGGCTATGCAAGCGCCAAACCTCCCGCTATCAAACGCGCCTTGCCAGTCACCCTGGAAGGTAATTTCCCTCTCTTTCTACGAAGAAATTAAGACCCAGATATGCTTACTGTTATCTCCTCTTCTATAGCACTCTACACCGGTACCACAAAGCGACTCAAGGTCACCAGAAAACAACCAGATGCCAGCGGACGCCTGACCTCCTCCGACAAGATCCTGACCATCAACATCAAACCTGGCTGGAAGGCTGGGACCAAGATCCGATTCCCTGGAGAAGGCGATGTCATGGAGAACGGTCAAGCTCAAGACATTGAGTTTATCCTCGAAGAGAAACCTCACCCGGTCTTCAAACGCGAAGGCGACAATCTGCGTATGAGCATCAAACTCACCCTGGGTGAAGCCCTTGCTGGCTTCTCCAAAACGATCACCACCCTCGACGACCGGAAATTAAAAGTAAGCAACGCCAACACCGTCATCCAGCCTGGCCAAGAATCCAAGGTTCCTCGAGAAGGCATGCCCAACTCCAAGACTGGCGTCAAAGGCGATCTCATCATCACGTACAACGTCACCTTCCCAACCTCTCTGACCGATGAGCAAAAGGATGGCGTCAAGAAACTCTTCCCTTAATGATCAAACCTCCCTCCCTCTCTCTTTTGTATATTTTCCTTCCACCCTCACCTGTACAGCTCTCATCTTTTTCTCGTGTTTTTTATTGTTTATCCCATCCTGCATCTTGTCTACGCAATCATGAACCTTCAAATAAAAAAAAATCCATCATTAATCTCGGCTGTTAATTTTGGCCTCCTTATTTATTCCCCCATCTCTCTTCCCACGCCTTGTCCTGACGTTGGAGCAAGTATGAAGTGCATCGGCAAGCTTTTTTTTTTTTTTTTTTTTTTGCATTGCGTGTATGCCAATTTTTTTTACAAACGACAAAGCGGCTCTTCAGAAAGGAAAGAGAGAAAGCCATGAAAAGGTGCGTGCCCGTTTGGGCTCCGATCAAAGCAGGAGAAAAGCGGTGCTTGCGTTCTTCTGATACATATTGGTATTGTCGATCCGCAAGGAAGGGACGTGATGATTTGCAGCAGCTCCATGTCGCACGCACCCTGGAAATGCGGTGCCTGCCGACTTTCAGATTCAGACCCTATGTATTAGTGTTAATATCTTCCAGAACCCCCCCCCATCCTCGACAACCTTTTTATCAAATTTTCAAGGCTTAATATTGGAGACGATGTTTTGGAGATTCTGAGCCATGCTATTGACGAAGAAAAACGCAATGAAAACGTCACCACTGTTGCCACCACCAAGAAAAAGAAGCAAATAAATTTCAACCACCCCAAACGTTTTTTTGTTTACAGTGCTTCTCCTTTCCTTCGGTTTATTTTTTTCTTTACGGAATCTCCAAAGCTGAACATAAGTTGCAAACTTTGCGGTGATGCCTTTGGACCATCCAAAACACTCAAACGGGCTACCGAAATTCAAAGAGCTTGATGAATTCAAAAACTCGGCATTCTCACTAGGTAGACAAGAAGTAAAAAGTAAAATGCCGTACGTTAAACTTTTTTTAGTTGCCTTTGACGACGACGACGTACGCGTGCCAAGAGGATGAACCAACCAGCCAAAACCAACTGTAACTTGCTCAACGGGCCATTCCTGCTACCGCTCACCATTTACACGCGAAGTCTATCGTCATTGATGGATTTCCAGACGGTTAATGTGCCAGGCTATGGCAGCACGATTTTCACGCACCATTCCTATGGCGATACCAAAGCAACCGATGGGAAGCAAGCCTCTCGATTCTTCTTTACACTTGGCTAGGCAAGGCTGGTCTCAAAGGGGGAAACTGCAACGATATCAAAACGAGAGATTCAAGCCATTCACTGGACGTTCCTTGATTTTTTATTTCTTGGATTTTTTATCAGATCACGAAGCATCTGAGTCACCGGCAGATGCCGGGTCATCTCCATCAAAGCTCCCAACTCGGTTACGTCTGGTAGTAGGGTGCAGAAATTCTTAAGCGAAGCCTTGCGCCTGTTTGATAAGCAAGACCATTTGCTCATTATTGGAAATCATGCCCTGAACGAAGCATCGGAATCCCTTGCAGAGCGGCTCTCTTCTTACATCACAAAAGCCAACAAAGCCGTTGTTGCCCCCACCATCATGGATTGCCTTTCTTGCAGCGCAGTGAATTTACCATCCCTCCACTCATACATACCCTCCCTCTCACTATTGAAGTTTTCCTGGACTTCATTACAGTCATGATAAAAATTTTACACGTGAAGGAATCCTTTTTATCAGCTTGCCTTTTTTTAATGACAAGAGATCTATTTTCAGTACCAAGTTTTGGAAAACCTACTCATCGATGTACGCAAACAATTCCTCGATGCACTCAGAACCATTTCCTCTGTGCACACAAACCTATTCCTCAGCACACATAAGCCAAATGCCAACCTTTCATACCAGTTTATGAGCTTACGGGCGATCTGGGCAAGGATTGCCGTCATTGTGGGGTCTAGGCCAGGACCAGTTTATTTTTTTGTTCTTTGCAACTTTTTATTTTTATTTTTTTTTTTTGGTATCAGCAACAGGTAAAATAGGGGACTTTGGTCTTGACGACTTTGATTTTTTCCATCAGCAGTCGCACGCGGTGACGCTGCGGCCCTGTATTGTCAAAAAGATGGCTATCGTCTCGTGAGGTAGGGCGATGCTCGGTGTCTAGTGAGTGTCGGGGATGCGCTGATGCATTGTCGTCGTCATCGTCCGAGCTGTCATGGGGGCCAAATCCTTGCTCCTCGTCATGGGGACGGATCGGAGCTGAGCAGTCATGGGTGCTCATAAATAATGCACGGGAAACAGGTGGCCAGAGCTGCTTGCGCAGATCGTTGCCCAGATGAAAAGAAGTGGATCGTTTGGGGCGAAGCCGTGCGGAGGAATGCTGCTGGGTCTGGGCTTCGTCACTGGTAGGTAAGGGCTGGACAGTAGGAAGAGCTGTGGAGTTGGTGGTGATGGTCGTGGAGGGTGAAGGAGTGGTGGAGGAGCGGGTGGTCAGGAGCTGGTCATCGTACTCAATGTACACTTCCTCTTGATATACCAGCCGCTTATCCATAGCCACCAGGTCCAGGGGGCCGGCGTGATGGTCCTTGAGTGCCTTGACCAAATTGTAACCTTGACCGCGCAGCACAGCCATCTGGCGCTGGAACATCTTTTGGTTAAAGTCGCTGTCCAGGCCAAAGAGCTGCTCAAGTTTGGTCACTAGCTGCTGCCACCACACCGGGTCCGACAGTAACGGCAAGAACTGGGTGCGGGTCTGCAGAGAGAACGGCTGTCCGATCAGGTCGTTCGGCAGGCCAAGCCAGCCATAAGGGTAAGAGCGGAAAGCATCTGGGTGCTTGAATGGGAATGCCAAGCCATTGTCAATGGCAGCCACGTGAAGGTGTCCTTGGCGCTTATCACAATCCGTGCAAAACTTGATCATCCAGTTGTCCAGGCCACGATCTTGAGATGGTGGGATGAATAAGAGACGCAGACAGTTTTTTTTTTTTTTTTTTTTCATTTACCGGTGTTGCGAATCAGGTAATCTAGGATGACTAGGCGTTCGATCTGGAGGCGGAATTGGAGCTGCAAAGGAGGTGTCCAACGAAAGACTGAGGATGGGGCTGATGATTCGAGTGTGCTGTCAGATTCCATGGCTCCATCCTGTTGTGAGCGGTCTGTATTGTCGTTTGCGAAACAAGACACCCACGAGGCAGCCGAGGAGTCGGTCAGAAGCGAGGGCCACGGATGATCCCGTAGAAAGACACTGGCGTCACGATAGCCTACCAAGAAGCACTGGAAGCTCCCGACCTTGAGTCGAAGATGTGGATCTGCCTGTTTGTTACGGCGGCGGCGACGAAAGGAAGAGCCGCGGTAATGAAAGGCTGGCGAGGCAAAGCTGTCGATGTGGGTGGTGGGCACGAGACTGGTGCCAAGATGTTGATCCACCAAGGAAGCTGCGGCTTCAGACAGGTAGCCAAGGTTGGGGATCAGGCAGCTGCGGCCAAAGCAGCAAGGAAACAGATGGCGATGAATCCATTTGGTCCACTTGGGGTTCAACCGGCCGTAAGGCTCTTCATCTTTAGGTTTGAAGACTCCGACGATCTGGCTGTGTTGATTGCGGCAAAAATACGATCCACTAGATCCTTGGCTAATACGGCTGGGTTGAATATGATCATTAATGGCCAGGCGCACCGAATCCACGATTTGGTCATATTGATCTTTAGCAACAGGGATGGCGACAGGGGTATCGGGCTAATAAAAGAAAAGATCAGTGGGGATGCATTCCACACCGAGTCCTTTTACAGAAACGCTTTCCCCACCCCCTTTCCTGTTCCTTCATTACGGATTGTTCCAGGGCATTTGGATAGAAACCAGGCGAAGAATAATCACATTTGACAAAGACAGAGGTGGACAGTTGATTGGAAGGTTGGAAGGGGTGGTTGTTGGAGGAGTCTTTGGCGTTCCTTTTGAAGAGCCGGTGATGAACAATGGTCCAGCCACGTGAAGAGAGATCAAGCAGGGCAGGGTCTGTCTTGATGGGAAGGTTCCCTTGTTGAATGTCAGCAACGATGATCAGCGGCAGGTTGGCGAGCGTGGCACGTGGCGCTTTGGAAGGCAGCCACTTGTTATGGAAGTAGTCTCGGGTGACCTTGGGCAAATGGATGAGAGGTGACTCACCCGTTGAAGAGCGGGTGAGACCAGGGAGAGCCATGCATTGGATGGATGGGGATTTCGTAGGCAAGACAAAAGTGCCGTTGGGTTCGTCATAATGACTTTTGTTGTGAACCAGCACGCTATGCGGATGTTGGCGCGGCAGTCCCATTTCATCGTCATCCATATCATCGTCATCATCTTGCAACCGTTGGTAACGTCTCGTCAGCATAAAATGAAAATGAAGGCGATGGAAAAGAAAAAAAAACCAAAAAAGACAACAAAGAAAGAAGACGTATTTTTTTTCGCCAGGCTGGGTACACGCATTTCCAATTTAGGACATGTCAAAAGAGCTGGGAGCTTGGGTTTGCATGGTGCTCTTGCATAGATGCACAGGATGCACCAGTTTGTCTCGCTCATGTTTTTTTTTTTTTGTGGCATATCAATAGTACACTGCAGATGCCTGGGCAACTCTTCACTTGGTGATGTCATGTTAAACAAAACTGCAGTGCGTCTCTTTTTTTATTTTTATTTTTTTTTTGTCTCGGTCCAAAGGTCATAGGCGCCAGCGACGTTTTTTACTTTATGGCGAATGGAAGAAAAAGGAGAAAAAGAGACTGAACCGAGGAAAGAAAAAGAGACAAAAGCTGGGGTTTCCTCGGTTCTGGGCTAACCTTTTTAACATTGGCAAGGCGGACAGTGGAGTTGGTGTTGAACCATTTAGCATGTCCCATTGTGAGGGGCCTAGACCTTTCCATCCATCTGGCCACGAAAAAAAAAAAAAGAGATAAAGAAAAGCACCAGGGTCTCATGGGCTGAAAAAAAAAATGTGTGTTCAATTGCATGTTGCTGTTGTGTCCATGGATAGGGTTTGACAAAAAAGGGCTTGCATGTGCACCCCTCTGCATGTGTAAACGGGAAAAAAAAATTAAAGAAGCGAAGAGGTTCCAGAAAACAGATCGAGACAATCACAACTGCCATAATTGGTGTAATGTTGAAAAAAGACAAACCGAGACTTTTTTTATTGAGATGCAGTTAAAATAGAGGGAAAATGGTACAATGGCGGAGAGGGATAAATAAAGAAAATATAAAATAAAAAAGCTCAGGCGGTGGCAGCCGAGGACGAGGAAGAGGAATGCGGTGAGGACGTGGGCGAGGGAACCATCATGAGCGTCACTTGTGATGAAGGATGAGAATTAGAATTACGCTGACAGGACAAGAAATCTGAAACGGCAATGTTGAACATGTTGGCGAGACTGTTCACTTCGTTTTGGGCATCGCGGCGAAGGCACTGCCGAGCCAGGACGGCTTGGGCCAGGTCAAAGAGGATGATCATTTGGAATTCGATTTCATCGAGCCAGCCGCTTCTTGAGAGGGAGGACATGGTGTTACGGATTTGATCGTCTTGGCGGGCTTGATGATATTGCTGGGCGAGGAAGAGAGCCATGATACGTTGTTGGGTAAGGGTATAGAGATCATTGGCGGTCAGGAGCTCGGTCTGGGCAAGGGCGCCCATAAATCGCACGAGGACTCGCACGGTATGTCGTACGGACTGGTTCATGAGTTGCCATGCTCGTGTGTCTTTGACTTGAAGACGTCGCTTGTGATGGTAGTGGTAACGCTGAGTGAGTAGCTCGAATTGGCGGTTGAGATGGTTTATCAGGAGACTGTGGTGGATTTTGCAGACATGATCATCAAACAAGGCCATCATGGTGGGTTGAAAGGCGGCCATGAAATCAGTGATCAATTTGCCCATCGGTGTCCATTCGGGATGAGGATCCCGCTTGAGTTGCTGTCGCAGGTCGTGCCATTCCTTTTTCTTTTTCATGGGTTGACAGGAACATCGAGGATGATGACGGGCTAGGTAGCGGCAGGCTGTGCTATTGTCCAGGTCCAGATCGACCGAGGCCTGGTTGTCCATGAGTACATGGTCCATCAGAATGCCCATGGTCTTGTCCATCAAAAAGTCTACGCCGTGTTGCCAATCCTTGGATGGTGAGCGATCGAAGATTTCGACAGCCAGGCGGTTGGCAACGGCCTGGATGATGCGGTGGGTGCCATCCGTGTCGTTCCAAGCATGGCGTTGTAAATAAGCCACAGCCCCATGCACCAAGTGAGTGAATGCATTGAGCCGAGGTTTGTAAAGGTCTATCCCATACTTATGCCATATGATGTGATGCGCTACGCTTCGGCAAGATTTGGAAGCGGTAGCCAAGTACCACAAGTCGGCAAAGTCAAGATAGTTGGCGATTTTCAGTAATACTTCTAGAGGAACGGTGGATAATCGACAGCTTTCGTTTTCGTTCGTCATCGTTAAAGGAGAGAGTGTAGAAGGTGGTCCCATTTTTTTTCGTTCGTTCTTTTTCTTTGATCAACAAACAAAAAGAGGAATGCAATAAAAAAAATAAAAATAAAAAAAATGTCAATGGATGCAATGAGATTGAATAAATAAAAAAGAGAGAGAGAGAAAGAAGAAGAAAAAGTAAAAACGCAACGTGGACAAGAAAAGAAGAAAGAAAAAAAAAAAAAAAGAGGAAAATCCAGACCGTTGCCATGGTTCCCTCTTTGTCTCCTCCTCTCCCCCCCCCCTTTTTTTATGTTTTATTGCTTGGTGATTGGCCAAAGACTTAACCCAAGATTGTCATAGTTGGAACTTTATTTTTGGGAAGGCCCAGAACCACTGCAGTGACTCTTTTCCCCTTTAAAAAATTGCCCAAACCTTGGCTATGGCCAGATCTTTGCATATGCAAAACCTTTCCAATTTGCTGCCAATTTGCCTTTGCTTCCAAGGCCCATGTCATGTTTGTTCCACCCCTTGACGTGTTTCTGTTAGTCATCACCCTCTAAATCCCTTCATTCATCCATGTTACAAACAATAAAAAAAAAGGGTCTACAAGAGCATGGGCCAGGCCCATTCAAGGTGTTTTTTTTGGCTGAAGCAGCTTCTGTTACACAAGCATACGAACTCCGTTCTCCCAAAAAAAAAAAAAAAAAAGATGGCTGAAAAGAAGATCGACAAAGACAGGTTTCAAAAGAGCAAAGAAAAAAAAACCACCGAGGACAATAGAAGGGATCGCATCAACGAAAGCCGGGGTTGTCAAAAAAAACACTCTTTATTTTTATTGTTTATCTTGTTTGTTGGAAAAGGAATGCATTGTTTGTTGGCATTGATTGGATTGCTTGTATTTTCAAGCGCAAGGCTTGTGGGTGGTCATATGACCCCCACCAAATGCGATTGCGGGTTCTTGGATGAACAAGGCAGGACGTGGGCGAATATATGGTACAGTAATTTTATGAAGCAAAACATCCCGATGCAAAGCAACAGCCATTTTGTGGTCATGGATTATCATGTACATCGAAAAAACCAAGGAGATTTTGACCGTCAGTTTGACAAGAGCCATGTCAAGATGTCACCCGATGGCGCTCAAATCCTGGTTTCCAAATCAGTCACCACAAATGGGAAAATCATCTCGGGGTCCTTTGGCACTACCCGCAAAGATATCTTGTTTGGCACGTTTCGTTCTTCTTTACGGCCACCCGCGATCCCCGGCACCGTCAGCTCATTTTACTACTACAGAAATGACTCGGCTGAAATCGATATGGAATTGCTCAGTCGCTTCACCGATCCACACAAGGTTTATTTCGCTATTCATCCTCAGATCTATAATCCCAATGGTGCTGCCTCCAACTTGACCCAAGATAAACATCCTCTCACTTTTGACCCAACCTCGGTAAAAAAAGGAGTAGAAATACCATTGTGGGCAAGTTTTTTTTTTTTTTTTTTTCCAACTCCCTATTTTTTCCTGTAGGCAATCCATGAATATCGTTTTGATTGGCTACCTGACCAAGTTCAGTTTTATGTCGATGGCCAAAATTACAGAACCCTCAGCACAAACGTACCCAATTCACCTGGCCGAGTGCTTTTCAATCATTGGTCCGATGGCAACCCCAACTTCAGCGGCGACCCTCCCTCTGACCTTGACATTTATTTTCTTATTGCCAATGCCACCTTTTTTTTCAACACCACTCAACAGCCAACTCTAAGCTGCCAAAGTCGTCAGCTACCTTGTCTTGTCTCAGGTATATTTTTTCTTTTTTTGAATAGCAGCGACTTCTACTTTTTTCCTTAGATATCATGGCCAAGAACTTGGTACCAAAAAGCGAACTGCCTCTCACGGCTGTTTCCAGAGCCAATGCTGCATCCATACCATTCCACTCTTTGGCTCTATGTGTTGCTTCCTTTATGGTCTTTTTGGCTTGACCACCCACGTCACCTGTATCCTGTAACTTTTTCTCCAATAAACCTTTCACAGGTACTGCGGATGGCTCGCCTCCGGCTTTTTCTCTCCACATGACCAACCTCGAAAAAAAAACAAAGTCAGCCTGTCGCCAAGAAACTTGGAGCTCTTTTTTTCTCGCTTCTCCCTTCTTACCCTTTTTTTACTTGTTCCCCGATCGCTATTTCATTGTAAATCATGTCTTTATGGTGGGGTGCTAATCCTTTGGATGAATTAATAGGTAAGGACACGCTCGTGTTTAGCCAATGAAACACTGCGACGATGCCAAACGCTCACTTTATTTTGTTGCGTTTCATAGACAAGGCTACATCTGAGTTCATCCCTGCTGGTCAAGAAAACTTGGCTATCCAGTTAGAAATCAGTGACGAAATCCGTAGCAAAAAAGTCAATAGTAAGGATGCTATGCGAGCCATGAAACGAAGACTTGGTCACAAGAATCCCAACGTGATCCTGCTCACTCTCAATGTAATGACCTAGCCTTGGCATAAACTTTCTCTCACCTTTTTTTTTTACTGATGGAATAGCTGGTGGATACATGTGTGAAAAACAGTGGTGATGCCTTTGTGCGTGAAGTAGCTAACCGTGAGTTTATGGATGAACTGTCTACCTTGTTGCGTTCGCAAGTAAGTTTAAAAAAAAAAAAGAATACCTGCGTCATCCATAGGCAAATGGGAAGTGGGGAGGTCAACGCTCACCTTTTTTTTTTTTTTTTTTTTTTTGCGCATGATTTTCTAGGCAGGAAGCAATCCTGAAGTCAAAAGCAAATTGCTACTTCTGATCCAAACCTGGGGCCTTGCTGCGAAAGGCAAACCTGATCTGAGCTACATGGCCGATACCTATCAACTGCTTCAAGCAGAAGGCTACCCCTTTCCTTCTCTCAGAGAAAACGTCAATGTCAACATGTTTGAATCTCTCTCGGTAAAAAATGGAAAGAACCGTTTGCAAATGACTGACTCTTGCTCTTTACGCGATGCTTCTCAGGCACCTGAATGGACTGATTCCGATGTTTGTGAACGATGCCGCACGCCTTTTACGCTCACAAATCGCAAGGTATCTTCGTTTTTAAGCATGACCTTGAGTGTTTTCTAACGCCTCACTCTTTATTATTATTTTTCAGCACCACTGTCGACAATGCGGTGGGACATTCTGCCAGCAATGTTCGGCCAAGACGATGCCCTTGCCTCATTTGGCCATTCATGAAGATGTGCGCGTATGTGATGGATGCTATATCAAAGTAAAACTGGCAAAGGTTGCTCGAAAAGACACGATACCTCGCAAGTTTGGCACAGCCACCGGCAACAGCCACCATGGCTCTACTTCTCCTCCAGCATCAGCCGCCAGCCAATCCACCAACCTCACCGCTGCACAGCAGCCGCCCGGCGATTTCGACGAAGATCTTAAAAAGGCCATTGAACTGTCCCTCAAGGAAGAAGAACAGCGGAAAACAGGTTATGGTGCAGGCTACGCTGCATCCACCACTGCCCCTGCTGTCACTTACCAACCACCCGTCACCACCGCTAGTCAACCACAACCCCAGGTACTTGAGCAGCAACAGATAGAAACACAAGAGATTGACCCAATCCTACTCTTTTTATTAGAATGATGAAGAAGACCCTGATCTGGCAGCCGCCATTGCAGCCTCATTACGTGATATGGAACAACTGAAGCTGGCATCACCAGCCCCTGGCTCGGCCGCATCCGCATCAGCCCCTAATCCCAATGAACTGTCCTTGGTGGAAATGGAAAACATCCAGCTTTTTTCCACCTTGATAGAACGCATTCATGGTGCCTCTGGTGATGCCTCCAAGGATCCTCAAATCAATCGCCTGTACACACAGATCGGCGCTCTCCAGCCAAAACTCGTCCAAAGCCTGGATGACACCAACAAAAAACATCGCAAGTTTACCCTTCACCGCACCCAGCCGAGATTTTCTTATCGTTTTTTTTTTTTTTACCCTCCAGGCACGTTTGTGGAGCTACACGAAAAAATCAATCTCGCTGTCAAAACCTATGATCGACTGCTAGAGCAACGTGTCGCCGGCGCTCACCAACGGTCATCGGCTTTGTATTCACAGCCTGTTTCTTATGCAACTTACGCGGCACCACCTGCTGCTGCCCCTCCTGCTCAACAGCAACCCTCTTTATATCCTGCGTCTTCCACAGTCATACCTGCCTATGGATACAGCAATGCCATTCAAACCAACACTGGCTACTTATCCCCGTCCACCATGTACCCTGCTCAACAACCACAGCAACCACAGCAACCTTATCAGCCTACCCAACCACAGCAACCTGCCCTCTATCCTCCTACTGTCTATGGCACAACCACACCCATGCCTGTGTATGGTCAAGACGCCTACACAGCTCATCAGCCTCCCCCTCAGCAGCAACAGCAACAGCAACAGCAACAGCAACAGCAACAGCAACAGCAACAGCAACAGCAACAGCAACAGCAGCAACAGCCACAACAACAACAACAACAACAGCAGCAGCAGCAGCCTGCGTATGAAGCTCCCTTGATTGATCTATGAAAATAAAAAACGGTTTAGCTCCCACTCTTCTTCCGCATTCTTTTATTGCTCGTACTCCTTACTCGCCAGCCCTATTGTATAAATAAATAAAAGGAATGTTGCTTGGAGAAACGTCTGTAAAAAAATCGACGAGCAATGAACCTGCCCAGACCATGGTGCTACCAATGGTCCTGTCATTCAAAACGCCAGTTCAATGACGGAGACCGTTGATGGCTGAGTTTGCACGTGAGCCCACTGGGTGTCCTTTTCAACATTTCCCATCATTGGCCTGCTGTCACCCGTGCCTTTCATTTTGTACATCCAACCTCGTTATGAAGATCTGCTATTGCCTATAGACGACCATGGCTGGATTCTTCCCTGCAGTTCAACAGCTCACGTCGCAGGCTTGGCCATAGGCCACTCGCTCCTTTTCCTATGACTTTGCCCTCGTATGCTCTACGTTAAGATGGTTGAGGAATTATTCTACATATATTTTTGATTATGATGGGGAGCATGATGTCTGCAGAAAGGAAAGTCTATTCAGATTTGCGTCGTTTGCCTTTGGCGTCGATCCGTTTTTGTTTGCGAATGGCCTGAAGCACGGACCAGAAGATCCAGAGAGAGACGAAAGCAATGGTGAGGGTTGTTCCCCATTGGACAGCGAATTGGTCGTTCAAGTCGCCTACCGGCACGGCGAGCTTCATGGTGGAAGGCTGAGCTGTGTCGGGTGCTGGGAGGAGCGACAGGGAGGCGTGGATAGGTGGCAACCGAAGGGTATGATGATCAGGGCAGATAGAAAACACCTGAGGTAAAGGCAGATGGATGGCACGATGATGGAGACTGCCATCAGGTTGCTGGTAGCGTTTGTGCAATGGCAGATCGATGGTCGCGTTGGTGGTGGCTACCAGGGGTCTTAAAATAACAAAGGTATCTTTTGGAGGCACATGCTCCAATGGGAGCTCAAGGTTTTGAAAGCCATGGACAACGATGGCGTACTTGGAGCCAAGGGTGTCTTGTAGCTGGTATCGATCGACAAAGAGGCTGGGAGGCAGCTGGTAAACAATATCCCACTGGCATCCTTGCTCGTCTTCGGTATCATCCAGTGCCGAAGTGGAGGGAGCTGCTGCTGACGTTAGGACATTGGTGATGAGATGAGGATGCAGGCCTTCTGCATGATCAAATTCAGATTCATGAACGATCCTCATTGGTCACATATACACGCACACACGAAAGAGAGAAAAAAAAGTGAGAGTGAGAGAGAAGCGGAAACTACAGCAAAACGACAAAGAAAAAAAAAATTGGCTGCCTTTGTGTCCTCAGCCAATCAAGAGATCTACATTTTTTTACCCTTTGAGACATAGCAGTGATTTCCATTTGCACAGACTGGGTCCATCTCTCACTCTCAAGAGAACTCGGAGAAGCATGAGACGAAAAAGCGTGAGCTTGGTCAGAGAGACTGCTTGGAGAGGTTCCAGCCTGAGTGCCATTTGACCCGCCTTTTTTTTTTTTAAGAAAGTGACGATTTGAGATCGGGGAAAGACTGTTTTTCTTCAATTTTCTCTTGGAGTGTTTTTCAAAAGTGTGGCCTGTCGTTCAACGGCAAGCCTCGGTGAATGTGTCCAGGAGACCTCCGTGGTTGGATTTCTGGACAAAACCACCTGACTCGATGAAAATGAGGCGGGGGTGGGGGGGTTCTTGTACCACAGCCCAGCAAAGGCTCGCGCGAAAAAAATAAAGGGGAGCAGTCAGAGTTCATGCAACAAATCGAAACGCCTGGAAAAAGCTCTTTTCGGGACCTTTTTGGTTAACGGAGGCTTTGACATTAATAATCAAGTCGTCCTTGGCGTAACCGAAAAAAAAAAAACTCCAAGGGGAGGTGTCAAGGATGACTTTCCTTAAGAGTTTTGAATGGAGGATAGGCAAGGAACAAGTAAAATAGAATAATTTTTGTTTTATTTCCGTCATTTACACGGGGAATGATGCCATAGGAAAAATTACAGAAGGATCAAGTCAAAAATCAAAGTCGTCGTCCATTTCGTCGTCACCTTCGTCAGCAGAAGTGCAATAGTCCAACATGGGAGGAGGGGTATCAAAGGAATGAGCCCAGTGAACAAGCTGGGCAGGGTCGTTGAAAGAGAGATCATAATCCATGAGATGTAAGAATTCGAGCTCAAGTTTGGAGATCCTCAGCTTCTGCTCCTCAGTGGTGGGTTGAAGCGGGCTGGGCAGGGCGACAGGCTCGGTTATTTGTTTGTCTCGAAGAGGTACATGGATGATCAGTTGCAAGCTGTCGTGCATATATTGAGCGGCCAGGAGGAAAGCGATGGAGATCAAACGAGCTCCACAGCCGATGGTGCCGCGAATGGAGCCAAATTTCTAATTCAAGAAAGGTCAGATCGATGGGCTGATGGAAATGGGACGTTTTGACCTACTTGGTTCAATCGTTCGAGGTAGCTGATAGCAACAAGCAAGGTGACGGCAGCACACGGCGTGGGGGTGGAGGCTGAATTTTGACAGAACATCCTTAGCGACTTTTCCAAGGAGGGTTCATCGATATTGGAGGAAGCGAGTAGGGTGTGGAGTAGCTGGTAAAGCTCCTTGCATTTTTCTTCGCAAGGATCGGTTTCCCAGGTTTTTACAACAAACATCGCAAGGTGGGCTAATAGAATAGAGGGATGAGAGGGATGTGCCTATCGAGAGAGAAAGAAAAAAAGAAGAAAATAACAGTGTTACCCAGGCATCGAGGATGTAGCGCCCTGCGCTGATTCAGCTCAATAGCTTGGAGAAGCATACATGCTTGGGTATAATTGGGTCGATTTTTATATCTCGTGTTATCCGCCTGAAGCACTTTGGACATGCGAGACACGATAGTAGAAAATAAAAAAGGGGACGAGGAAAAGTGAAGATCAAGCGCAGAGGTTGTATGAAAAAAAAAAATAAAAAGGTGGTTGCCTACAAGAGCAGGATAAAGAGCGAGAAAAAAGGGAAAGCTGGGTATTTAAAATTTTTCCCGATGTGTGTCACCTCCAGCTTTCATCCTTTGCAGTGGCATGAATCAAATTTGTCAGCAAACCCCTCTTCCACCCCCCGCCACGCCTTTTATGTTGACAAGCTCTCTCGCTTGCTTTTTTTTGCGTGGGTCACATTGATTCTGATTGAACAATAGCACATACATTGACCACTTCTCTACTAGCTATTGCCTCTTTCAAAAATTTTCACTTCAAAAACAATAGCTCCTTGGGTCAGCTCTGACAAATGAGTAAGATGTGAACCTTATCCGATTATAAATCCAAAGGGCCCGCCCCGCACAGAAAAAAAAAAGCTGGGCGACGGGGTTTCAGAACTTTCGTCGTCCGCCAGCCTCTGCATTTTCATGCAAGCAAGTTTGCCTATCGCGTTTTTATTTTTCAAAAAAGATGTGACGAATGGCACAAATCATAAGATCGGTGAAAACTAACAAAATGTAACAGTGTAAGAGGATGGGTTCATGCAAACAAACGTCGAGGTCTATATATAAAAAAATATGTCAAAAAAAAACCGTCAGCTGACGTCTCTTTTTTCTTCCTTTACCTGATCATCATAGGCCCAGCTGTAGCTATCTGGACAAGCAGATTTGACGCTGTTGGCTTGAGAATCAGCTTTGCAAGAGCTGGGGCTATCATAAGCACCACTGCAGCAATATTGGGGTTGACCAGTCTTGGAGCAGGAGGACTGACAGCCGATGACCTTGTTGGCGCTGTCCTTCACCGTCAACTCCGATGGGCAGGAAGGCAGTTTCTTGCAAGAAGGCGTGCCACAATCATATTCACCACCCGAGCTTTGACCACCATGAGGTTGAATGGCCATTGGTAGATTGTATCCGTCAACCAAACTGACATCATAGTAGTCCTTACCGTTAGCACCCTTGAAAAAGAACTCGGCCAAGGAGGCTGGGTTGCCAGCACCGGCAGGGCCACAGAATTTGCCGTCATTGGAGTTGCCCACACATTGAGGTTGACCAAACAAGCGGCCGCCCCAAGTGTCTGATTGAGAAATGGTCCGTTTGCCTTTCGATGTGAGATCAAAACGTTGGTCCACGTGAGAACCTCCATTTGTAAGCACGCCAATGGAAAGGGTCTCGGGGCAGTTGTTGACAATGTCGATGCTTCGCGAGCCTGCAAGAACAAATGGCAGCAACAGCAACCCAACTGGAAGGATGATCATTGTGAAGAGAAGATTAGAATATAGCAAATGAGCTTGAAAATAGAAAAAATAAAAATAAAACAAGAGTGGAATGAGAAAGTAGGGAAGAGAGAGCTTGACAAGCAAAAAAAAAAAAAAAAAAAAAGTTACTGCCAAATGACTAGCCCCCCTCTCCTTCATCCCCTCTTGTATTTTATTGTTTTCATCTGCATTCCAGGGTCCTCTTTTTCATTGATTGGCCATGTCATAAATGACCACTCAAAAAATATCTTCCATGGTGGAGGGTCTAAATTTGCCCATGCAATGAGGATGGCGATTTACAACTCCGCCGCGGCGTCTCCAAAAGAACAGAGAGCATTCCAGACGCGAAAAAAAAAAAAAAAAAACCATCGACCGAGAAAACAAGCAGGGTAGTTCATGGGTAATGCTAAGTAAAAAGGCATTGACATCCATACATGACAATTTGAGAATAGTTCCTTGAAAAAAAAAAAAGTTCTTTTTGCCTGGGGCCCATGCCAATAAACTAGAAACTCCGGGTGCAAAGCCCATGCTCAGTTGATTTTTTTTTTAATGACAAAAAATAAGCTATACACATTTGGTCTATCAACAGGTATGAAAATATGAATGGGCGGGTGAATATAGATGAGAGTAAGAAAGAAAGAGTGACAGGTCAAAAAAAGAAAATAATTCAAGAGGCTTGAATGCTGATGGCATCTTCTGATGTCGCATTGGAAGAAATGGACCCAGCACCGCTGCTACTTTTGACTTGGCTGAGGGAGTTGTCTTGAACGAGAGAGAAGATGGACCAACCATAGTCGGCCTCACCATCGTCCAGAAGCTCGGTCAAAAGATGAAGATCAGGATCGGTGGGCTGGCCATATTGTAACTGAGCCATGGTCAAGATTTGGTTTTGCTGGAAGAACAAGATCAGATCCTTTTCCAATTGACTTTCTCCAAACGATCGATAGGTTGGTGTAGTGCGATAAATATGATACATGACGATCAGGGCGGCTTTGCATTGGGCTACCAGCATTGGTGACCGAGGACCGTCGGCTTGCAAGATATTGGACTAGCCAAACAAGAAAAAAAAAATCGGGATGAGCACGACTTTGGGGAGCGGTGGCGCGGAACATACCTTGAAGACTTGGATCGCAGCCATAAAGTGATGAAGATAAGGACGGAAGAAACAGTCAAAGTTGGGCTCGGGCTGGAACCAGTGTCGAAAGAGCAGCAGCATGGCAAAGGCGGCTTGGGAGGTTCGACGGATAGCGAGAGAGGATGGCAGACGATGACGGTAGATGTTGATCCAAGCCAAGCAGTAATCCAGTAAAATGCAAAAGAAGGAGCGACGTTGCCAGAGCGAGGCGCTGGCGATGGGTTGGGAGGTGAGGTGACGGAAACGGAGGTTGGGGGCAAGGCTGCGATAGAATCGGCGCAGGGACTTTTCGCTGTGTAACCGGCGCATCTGGATCAAGGCAATGGCAAATCGGGTCTGTTCGACCTCGACCGGGTCATAATCGCTGAGCACACAGGGTGGGTCGATTTTGATGTCTTCGCGGCGGATGGCGGGCGGCTGGGCAAAAAAGTGGGGGATCATCGAATCAAAGAACCATACAGCCCAGAAGATGCGTTTGGCTTGTTCGCGTTCAAAAGGCGACTGGCAGTGAGCATAGCCTTCGGGGCGGTGCAGGTCGAGCGAAAAGCACATGCGGATGACAAGACCGAGCTGGACATAGGCACGGTCGACACGGCCAAAGTCCAAGTCATAGGCGAGCAAGAGCGTGCGCTGATGGATGTTGGAGAGATTGGCCTGGTCGTCCAGGCCGAGCTGCATGCGAGAGTGTTCGTAAAAACGCTGGCCAAGGGTGCGGAAATCTTGCAGATGGACCAGGTGTGGGTGGTACAGGCATGCATGTGGGGCAATGTGGCTGAAAATCGAGGAAAGCACCACTGACTTGAGCTCGCCTTGTTGGTAATGCCGTTCAAACCGGGAAGGGCTGACAAGGATGGGGAAGCTGCACTGATGGTGCTGATGGATCAGGCGGTACATGACGTCCGACGCAAGCATGTGCGGGTCAGAGGGGGAGGTTGGCAAGGATGGCTCGTGGGGTGGATTGGGTGAGGAGGAGGCGGAGGAGGGGACGAGGGGGACGAGGAAGCGGAGGAGGAAGAAGGCGTGGAGGAGGGCGTGGGATGGCTGGAGGAAGGGGAAGGGTGTGAAGGAAGCCGTTGAGGGACAGAAGCCAAGTGGATACGGCCCAGCCTCTCAAAGCTGGAAAAGGTGGGGATGCTGCTCAAGGTCAAGACAGGCTCGGGGAGGGTGGCATAAAGTGTAGGACCATGGACATGATACGTCATTTGTAAGGCTCGGCGCAAGGCATCGCGCAGATCATCAAAGCTGGCGATGTTGGTAAAGATAGAGGTAATGCCGTTTTGTAAGGAAACCTGCCAACCCGTGCCCAGGGCCCAGTCCATGACGGAGGCCTGGCGGTCCAAGGAGAGTGGGTCGTTGTCATCTGTGTCGTCGTCCAGCCGATTGGGCATGAATGGTGGTTGTTGGTACATGGAGCTAGCGGAGGAGGAAGTGGAGGTGACGGTGGTGGCGGAACTGCCGTTATCGGTCCTGAACGAAGGATGAGCGTCAGGCGGGGACAAGGGTAAACGAAAAGGTGGCGATGGATGATGTTGATAAGGAAGCAGGGTGGATTGGAGTTGTTGTTGGCGGTTGGAAAGCTCCTGACAAATCTGTTGAAGTCGTGTAAAGTCGTCCTTGACGGTTTTCACCTGGGTTTCTAGGTCGTTCATTTTCTGACGCATAGACACATTGTCCAGTCGCAAAGCATGATTGCTGTATCCGCATTGGTATTTTCCTTTGCATTGACCGCAGATGGGTTTATCTCTATCGCAACCTACTCGTCGTTCACGGCATCTAAAAAAAGAAAACGAAAAAAAAAAAAAAAAGTGTGACGAGTGTGAGAAAAAAAAAAATACCAGAGTCAAAAAAGAAAGGTGGGCTTACTTGTCACAAGCATAACCATTTTGCTGTCGTTTACGTTTTGGAGGAGGAGGGTCATCGGATTTGGAAGAGGAATGAGAAGAAGACGATGGTTGGGGGGACGAATGGGAACTAGAAGGCTGTTGTTGTTGGGTGGGGGAGGTGGTTACAAAAGGGCGAGAGGAGGGCGAGTTTGGGTATTGAATGTAGACAAACGGCCGTATTTGCTGACTTTGGGAAGATCCGGCATCCATTAAAAGAGATTCGGTCAATGGACAGAGTATGGTAATCACACGTTTTTCGTTTTTTTTTCACAAAGAAGTGGGGGAGAGAAAAATGGAGAGAAAAAAATAAACTCGAAAAGCCGAAGGACGACCGAATGAAAAAGGAAAAGAAAAATCACCTTGCACAAAGCGAAACAGCACAAGTGTTTGTGTCACGAGGAACGGTGTAAAAAACCATTGCAACCGGATCTCCCTCCCTTTGGACAAAGCAAAGCGACAAAAAAAAAAAAAAAAAAAAAAAAGCTACAATGGTTTATTCCTAGCCGCTGGCTGCTTGTCGTTCCATGGCTGGTTGCTCTTTGGCATAGCGCAATAATACAAGTAGACCGGCTGGCGTCATCCCTTCGACACGCTTTGCTGCCCCCTGAAATAGACAAAAGAGAGGGTTAGGTTAGGTCAGGTCAATGCACTTCCTTACCAAAGTTTCAGGTTTGATCTTGTTTAATTTGTTGCGAATCTCATTGGAAAGTTGGTCCACTCTACGAAAACACACATGCAATGTACGTTAGTTTGATGCAAGTAAAATGGAAAGATGACTTGCTTTGTATAATCCAAATGAATATCCAATTTCAAATTTTCATCACGTTTCAAAGCTTCGACCTCGGCCAGTTGCCGTTTCAAAAAGGGACGGTAGCGGCCTTCAATCATGATCCGTTCGGCCAATCCGGGCGCCAGATCCGCAATGTTAGGTAGGACGTTGTGAAAGTTGCTCAAGGTGACACCTGGCCATGTTAAGAGCTCCATACCACTAAAAGGAATTCCAGGAGGTGGTGAGTGTTGTCGTACAACCTTGTTCTTTACCTCCTGACCACGCCATTGTCTTGCATCGGTTTGGTGGTATTGGATGGCTGCAGACCATGGGAAGCCCATTTCTTCACAGAGAGCTTTGTGTCCTCCAGCAGACCGAGGGCATTGACCATGGCGGTTTCCATAGCGACATAATGATCCCATCGGTCTTTCCCGATCGCACCCACCTGGTGGCCTATGCAAAAAAAAAAAAAAAAAAAAAAAATAGGGTTGAGTGCCACACACCATCGCATCCCTTTCATGCTACCTTTTCTTGTCAGCCGCAGATCAGCATTGTCAGCTCGGAGAGACAGACGGAACTCGGATCGAGCAGTGAAGACGCGATAAGGTTCCTTGACCCCCTTGGTGATAAGATCGTCGATGAGCACGCCAATGTAGGCATCTGAGCGATCGAGAATAAAAGGCCCACGTCCAGACGCCCGCAGAGCCGAGTTGATACCCGCCATGATCCCTTGCGCCGCGGCTTCCTCGTAACCGGTTGTGCCGTTGATCTGCCCAGCCAAAAACAAGCCAGACACGCGTTTTGTTTCCAAACTGGATCGTAATTCGCGAGGATCAATGTGGTCATATTCTACACCATAACCTATAAATTGGCAGTCGTTGAGCGTCCCGCTTATTGACCGCCGCTTTTTTTTTTTCTTTACCAGGTTGCACCATCTCGACATTTTCCAACCCACGGATCATACGTAAAAACTTGACTTGGATTTCTTCTGGCATGGTATTGGAAATACCATTTGGATAGACCAAATGGTCATCGAAACCTGTGGCGAGGGAGAAAGCGAAAATGAGTGGCCTGGCCTCTTTTTCCTGGTTCTTGGTTTTCTATACCTTCGGGTTCCAGCCAAATGTTATGGCTGGTCTTGGTTCTGAATCGTTTGATTTTACTCTCCAAGGAAGGGCAGTATCTACAGAGGAAGAGATGAGCGGTGGGTTGCATGGTGAGCGAAAGAATAAAAAAAATTACCTTGGGCCTTGGACAGTTTCTCGGATGTGAATGCTTTGATCAAAATGTTTTTCGAGATATTCGTGAACTTGGGCGTTTGTTCTCGTCTGGTGACAAAGCACTTGAGCGTCCTAGGGAGAGAAATGTGTGTCAGTTCCAAGACATGACAGGTAGGAGAAGAGAGTATGTACAGAATAAGGCACAGTGGTATGCAAATAGGAAAAGGGCGACGGCGGCTGGTCTCCGTATTGAATAGTCAAGCCCTCGTAGTTGATCGTGCGACCATCCAATCGGGGTGGAGTGCCTAAAAAAAAAAAAGAGACGGGTAAGCTATTGGGTGCCTTCACTCTCATGTTGGTCCTGACCAGTCTTCAATCGCGCCAGCTGAAAGCCGGCTTCTCGTAAAGATTGGGAGAGTCGGATGGATGGATTCTCGTTGATACGGCCGGCTGGCCAGACCTTGAGGCCAAGATGGATTTCACCGCCAAGAAAGGTGCCTGTAGTGATGACGACGGTGGGAGATCGGATAAGCTGACCATTTTCTAAGAGGCAACGTTGGAAAGTGAGCAAAAAAAAAAAAAAAGAGACATAACCCCCCCCAAGGGAAGCCGTAGGCGCCTTACCAAGTTGGATGCCTCGAATGGTCTTTTGTGTATCCGTTTCTTGGTCCATGACAAGGTCTGCAACGCTACCTGAGCGAATGGTCAAATTGGGATAATGGTTGAGGTATTCTTGCACATGTTTTTTGTATAGCTTTCGATCGATTTGTGCTCGTGGACCCTGGTCATGCAGAGAAAAAAAAGTAAGTCCTCGGTTTGAAGTGTCGTTCCAGCACCTACATATACAGCTGGTCCCTTGGAACGATTGAGCACCTTGAATTGGATACCAGAGAGATCTATGGGTCATTAAAAGAACAGTCAAGCAACATTAAGAGATCAAGCTGTTCCTTACCAGACATGCGGCCACACACTCCGTCCAGGGCGTCGATTTCTTTGACAAGGATCCCTTTGCCTACACCACCAAATGATGGATTGCAAGACATTTCTCCTACATGATAGAATAAAGTGAGGCTCATGTTTCTTTGAAACTGCTCTGTTACCAATGGTATCCAAATTTTGCGTGATCAGCAACGTTCTTGCTCCCATTCTCGCAGCTGCAGCGCAAGCTTCTGTTCCAGCATGACCACCTCCAATCACAATCACATCAAAGTCGTTTGCTGTTGACGTAGTATAGTGACGATTCAGTTTGGATGAATGCCATCGGCAAGAGATAGATCGTGCTGATCGGCAAGATCGTAACATGACAAGACAAAGTGGAAGAGGAAGTCTTTTTTTTTTTTTTTTCCTGTGGCGGCGGGGGGGGGACACAAAAAGAACCAAAATGGAAACCTGTGTAGGCCAATCAGAGGCCGGAACAATAGTTTCTTGTTGCTGCCTTTGGCCAAGAACTGGTCAGGCCGGTTCCTTCTTTTTATTATTGAAACGATAAAAAGTGTATGGCTATGTAAAAATAATGCTTGTCACAAGATCGGATGCATCTTTCCCATTTCTTGAATGGGCTTTTATTTTGTCCAATCATTGATTGTGTCTCGCATGTGCAACACGGACTTTGACGATGGTGGGTGCCCCCTGAATTTTTTTTTTTTTTTTTGTTGTCAGCTTCCCTTTTTCTCTCTATTTTTTTTTTTCTTGGACATGACAACATCATCACCATCATTGTTGGAAGCACTTGCCGCTCAAACACAAGCCACAGCGAATTTGATACGTGTATGCTTAGCTCTTGAATGGACGGTGTTTTCTCGATCGATGATGAGCGTGGTGACCATTGCTTTTTTCTATCTGGTCTACTTAATTTTTACCTTGCGCAATGTACGACAGCCATTGACGGTTTGGGAAAAATTGGGCAAGCCTGTCATTAAACCCTTTCGGCCATGGGTGTACAGCTTTTTACTAGGAAAAAGTGACCCTTATGCAAATTCAATTGGTAAAAAAAGAATGAATGAAAAAAAAAAAAGGGAAGCATGGCCAACTTTTTTTTTATTAGACATGCGAGTCTCTACCCTCTCACGTGGGTTTTGCACAGCGATTATGCGAGTAAGCCAAAACAACCAGCAAGAAAGAAAAAAAAGGGGGTGATCACATGATATTTATTTATATTTTTCTGCTGCATCTTTTTTTTAGGATCGACATCGAAATCGAAACCCTTTCAAAAGGTAAAAAAAAAAAAACTTCTTTTTTGTGGTAATTGCCAATGATAGATCACATTGTTCTCTTTTGAAGCATTCATGCGACTGCTTTAGCCACTTTTGCCGAAACAGTGGGCGGATTGGCGCTCATGAGTCAATTCAAACGCAGAGATCGTGCCATACTTGTGTCACTCTCGGTCAAGGTAAGCAGGGAGCTCCCCCCAAAACGATAATATAAAAAAAAACCAAGGTGATGATCCTTTTTTTTTATAGTATCTTAAAAAAGCAAGAGGTTTATTAACCGCAAGTTCAGAGTACACACTTGAAAAAGATTTGACTGGGAGCCACGAAATCCAAACAGAGGTCATCATTAAAGATCGAATGTTGGATACAGTGGCCAAGATGACATTAAATTGGAAGATCGATGTCCAGGAATCATAATAAAGGAACATGAAACGAATCCATTGCAGCATATTTTTACAAAAAAGTGTGACAAAAACAATTCCCTTTTTCTAATGGATTAAGGTTCCAGGACAAAAAGTGTGAACCACCAGAAAACCCGAGGCATTTTTTGAAACTCCGGCTTTAATGCCTTTTTTTTTTCGTGTTCTTCCGTCCTCCCTCTCTTTCCCCCCTTTTTTATTCTATTTTGTTCTCGCACGCCTTTTTTTCTTCTTCTTCTTGAAGTATACCACTTTGCTCATCCTTCTTTCATTTCACTCTCACTCACCCCATTCACCCCTTACTTTTTGTTTTTCAACCTCTTTCTTTCTCCTATTTTTTTTTATTTTTAGCTCTTCCTTACTTTTTTTTTTTTTTTTTCCTTCTCTGTTGCTGATTAGCGATGACTGAAAACAATCTCTTTCAATTAGCCCAAGTTGTTTCTGACTTGTCTCCTATGGAACACCGAATACATCAACGACGAACATTACCTTTACGCAAAGTAAGTAAAATGAAAGAGATGACGGATGATGAAGCTCGAAAACAAAAACAAAAAAAAAAATACTCAACTCTTGTTTTTTCGGGTCAGAACGCTTGTGCTGTTTGTGCTGTTTGCTTTACTTGCTCGAAGGTAAGAAAAAAGTGCTACGTTGGAGGAGTGGGATAGCCTGTTTAATTTTATTTTTTTAAAAAGAGTTATGCAACCACCTGTACCTGCGATGAATTGCAACCTCGACGAGGAAAAAACCTGCCAGAAAACGGATTGGATTCACGAGCAAAAAAGCTCAACAAAACCGATAAACAGGACTACGATTTTACTATTCGATGGCTGCAGGACCATGCTCATTCTATCTATCGGGACGAAAGAAATCGCATCATTGGATTGGAGCAACAAGCCGAAGTAGGTCTCTGCAAAGCCCACAGCTCCACCTTGTACCGAGCCAAGAAACGCTGGGAACGGGAGCATCGCTCCTCCTCTCCCATGGATCTCATGGACCGTGACCCCCCTTCCTCCTCCTCCTCGTCCTCATCCATGGGTGGTATCGCACGCAAGATCCAAGAATTTCAATACAACCAGCCTGCCGTCCATAATATGGAACCGGACCTCACCATGACTCCGTCGACTTCCTACAAACGAAAACGCATCGATGCTCCCCAAGCCAGCGCCTCCACGCCCATCTTTGCCTCTGGTCCTCTGATGAAAGCCGCACAACACTCCATGTCGTCACCGCCCATGTCCTTTCAACTGCCTCCTTTGCACCAGACGCCACCTTCCCCTTCACCACAGCCACCTTCGTCCGTCTCCTCCTCCTTGAACACCCTGTCGTCCTCCCTCCAGCATCAACTGTACTTGACGCCCAAACATCGTCCCAACATGCTACGCCATCCCTCACCTCATCACCACCCTCATCCTCCCCATCACCTTCCACCCCCTACCCCACAGTCACCTCTGCATCAACAGCCTCAGCCCATGCATCCACCTCATCATTCATCCCCCTCCACCCCTCCATTGGCCACACCGAATCAACAACAGCACTCTCCCACCTCACCTTTGCCTTCGCTCCTCCTCCCTGTCCAACATCCTCAAGTCGAAACTGTCTCGTTAAAAAGCATGCCCTCCGATGATCCTACCATTTATTTTATTCGCAACCTTGCCATCACCGATACCTTTACCTTTCGCCATCTCTTGGACGAAACCGATATCACCGATGCCCCTCCCCCCGGAAAACGCATCATCATCACCGACACCACAAACGACCGTATCTTCCCTCTCAGTCAGGCCATCCGCAGTGTCCTGCCCAATCCCTCTTCTACTCATGTTGAATTCTGCCTTGGTTTAACCGATAAGGCCCCTTTTGATTGGAGCTCATGTGCATGATCTCATCCTTTCCCTTCTAGATTCCTTGACCCATCATACCTATTATTTTTTATTTTCCCCTTGCCATTTCACAAAAAAGAAAGTTTCACATGTCCACACTCTCACATTTTTTTTTTCTTACCCTTCTTCCCCCCCCCTTTTTTTTTGCACCTTTTGGTCTTTTTTTGATTCCTAAAGTGTCTTCTTTTTATTTGATGACATGCTTGTCTATTTAAAATAAAGCAAAAATGCCTTGCTCATTCTCACACAAAATAACAACGTCGCACACTCGCACTAGATGCTGGGTCTTCAAAAAAAAAAAACCGGTCTTTTTTTTTTATTCGTTTTTCTTTTTTTTTTTTTTCAACATCGTATTGGTCATGACAGACCAAGGACGGATTTGTGAATATGATCCTCGTAAATTAGATCATAATGTGCAACAAACCTTTTACAAATCCTACTATGACCACCGGAAACGATCATGGATAGGCACCAAGATGAAAACCTATACTCGTTGGTGGTCGTACGGTCTGGTGGCCATCCTCGCCCATGCTGCCTCACAACCGCCATCATTTGCTCGCACTTTACTCGCTGACACATCTCTCTGGAGCCTCAGCTTTGGTGTGTCTTGTTATCTTTGGCTGTCTCACATTTATAACAGCAATCAACAACAGTCGATCGCTGCCTTGGCCCATTCCCTCGACACTGCCGATGACGACACCAAACTCTGGGTCATGCTCCAAGGCTCCTCCATGGCAGGCGTTATCCTGCTAAGGCTCGGTACCGACGAAGCCCAAATCCAAGTCACCGCCTTTGATCCTTCCATAGAAATGGCGCTAGTTCAAACTGCAATTCAATCCGCCCGAGATCAAGGCATCGCCGTTGTCACGCAAGTTCATTCACGGAAAAGCACCCTGGATGGTTCATTCTAAAATGGTCTTTTTTTCTTTGTTGTAAGTTGTATTTGTGTTTTATATATCCTATTTTTTTTATTATTATTATTGGAATTGAACAATAAACAATGCCAGTGTTTTACGTTTTTCGCTTACCATAGCATTGCATGAATCGCCCTCGGTACAAGAGATGCCTGATCTATGAATCATCCTCGGTCTACAGGTCTGATTTTTTTTTCCTTTCTCTCTCTCTCCCTCCTTTTTTCTTTTTTTCATTCCCGCTCGAACACGCCATGACAGTCAAAGATGATCCTGCATTGTTGCACTTGTTTTCGCCCACCGCCCTTTCCATGGATTTGTCTTACATCGACAAAGCTTACTATGAGCTGCCTATGAGCCGAACCGCTAGCAGAAAATCCATAGAAATGTCACAACACTCCTTGCACTCGGCTCTGTTCAACCGTGCCTTGTCTCTCTTGACCTCCATGTCCCGCCTGGACCTGTAATTTTTTTTCTTTTTTTTGACAAAAAAAAAAAAATGCGTGTTGACATTTGACCTTTCTTTCTAAAAAGCCATAGCTTGAACCTCCTCACCTTGCCAAGCCAGATCAGCAGTCTAAGTCATTTGACCCAGTTGGATCTCTCTCATAATCAATTGACCTCTTTACCTGCCTCCATCCAACAGCTCAAACACCTTCGCCATTTGAACCTCTCCCACAATCGCCTGACGCTTCTGCCACCGGTCCTCGGGCAACTTAAAAAACTCACCACCCTCAACGTTTCCCATAACTCCTCCCTCGACTCCATTTCCTCCTCCCTCTCCAATGCCATTCACCTGACGACTTTGGATATCTCCTTCACCAATATCGACACCCTGCCGGCTGAACTGGCCTGCCTGCTGAGCATCAGCATGGACCAATGCCCTCGCATCGCCAAGAACATCCGCGGGTTCACCACCTCACTCCAGCACGACCCACCCAGTCTTGTCGAGCTCTGTGCTCGCCACATTCTCGCCACTTCCACCTACCGGTCCGCTCTCAAATATTATCGCGAGAACCTGGTCACAAAAAAGAAAAAAAATGCTGTCCTGCCATGGCGCAACCCTCGCCCTCGTCTCCTGGGTCCCTCCTCTTCCGACGTTGCTCTGCAATGCCTCGAGCCCTTGTTAAGCCTGCCTAGCCATTTATGGGACTACATGCAAAACGCCCTGCCCTGCACCTTTTGTGGCAAGCCATTCGTCGAGGCCTGCGTCCCCCGCTACCGCATCATCCAGCGCCTTGATGAATCATTATTGCCCATCCGCTATTGCCTCTGCTGCGCACATTGGTCCGATGAAAACGATCGGCTGCTCAAACTCTTCTCCTCTGGCTGATGCTTTGCCCTTCTGTAATTTGTTCCTTTTTTCCATTGTAAAAAAAAAAAAAAAAAATGTCGCTCGGGAGCAGGCTCTCCGCTAACAAACAAAAAAAAGGTTGATCAAATAAACAAGTGTATTTTTTTAATGTGTAAACCAATGATTTTTTTGGTTTGTTTGTTACCTCCTGTGCCCAAATTCTCGGGCACATGTCTGGTGTTACTTCCCAAATTGGATGCCGGCTGGGACAAGGTTGGCTCAGGCCCCTTTTCTTCTTTTAGCAAGCCGCTTTTTTTTTTTTTTTTTTGGCCACAGAACGGTTGCCAAAGAGATCGTCCTTCTTCCATGTAACTTCATATCCCCCAAGAGTGAAATGTTCTTTTACCACCAGTTGCCAACCAGCCCTCCTTTTTCTTTCTTCTCCTTGGAAATGAGCATTTAAAAAAAAACCTGAGGAAATCAATTGATAATTGTCTACCATTACTTATTTCGTACAGGAAAAGCTCCAGCTGCCTCGGTCAGATCCAGCAGCCATAACAACTCGCCAACTCGCCCTATCCATGCCTAGAAAGGGAGTGGATGGACAAAGTCAGAGAGAGGAGAGGTGGTTTTGCCCGGTTGAGGGTTGCAGTGCATAGTCTACCTGCACCTTACTGCGCCAGGTCATCATCTTAGACACCTGTGCTTAAACCGTGAACACGCCTCACCCCACCTTGATTATATAAGAAGACTTTGACGCGAATCGACGTTGGTCTTTCGATAAAACACAGACGGAAAAAAAAAAAAGCAAGAGATGATTTAAACTCAGGACCAATCACTGGTGTCAAATCCCATCCTTGATTTTCCAGAGCTGGGATAAAAACCTGGGTTCAATGTAGCTTGAAGATCGAACATACTCGATGCCAACAAAGCAAGAATGGCAAAAAACAGAGCTCGCGCATGCAAAAGAGATATGTAATGCCACTTAAGAGATTCGAACTCTTGACCTTCGCTTTACGAGAGCGACGCTCTACCACTAGAGCTAAAGTGGCAATTTGTGACGTTATAAAATAAAGTTAATTCGATGCGATTGGCTGCATCTCGGCGGCCGGCGGCCCGAAAGACGGTCCGAATGGCCGCCGAGATGCCGGTGTTGCGCCATTGGTCATCAGAGCCACATTTTTTCAATCCTGCAAAGACACTGAAATGACATCTCCAGCAAATGAATGCGATCCTCCATTTCAGTAAAAGGCTAAAATGAGCCCAATACGTTGAAAACTTGCCAACCTGTTGAGGTAAACCCCTCTCAACATTCACAGTCGCAAGCTTATTGGGTAAAAAGTCTCTTTTTGGGCTGCACTCCCTGTTGGGTTGACTCAAATGAGCAACACCAACAGCCTTAGGGACGGCTTTCTACCTCATTGGTTGAAGATCGATGAACTCTCATTTTGCTAGTGGCCATGGCTGGGACCGATCAGGTGTAACGTAAAAAATTGCAAGAAAAAGAGGGATGGGTTGCGTTTATTTATTTACATGAAACGCGTCGATTGAATAAAAAATATGCTATTGAAAAAAAAAAGCATGGCGATGGCCTGTTAGGGAAGTGCGGAGTCCAAAACAGGTAGACACTTTACAGTTTGGGTGGGTGGATGTGTTTCCGGTCCTTGATATCCGTCGCTGGTAACTACCACTGTGGTCAAAAGGGACAAATGACAACCCAGGGCTAGGACCAAACGACTTGAAAAGCCTTAGTCGCCCTCCGTAGCACCCCGGTGGCATGCAAAGGCACCCCGTTTTTGCACCGACCCGACCGTCCCAGCCCAGTGCCGTTTGAGTTCCTGCGGTGCGCCGCCGTAGTTTCGTATATTGTTTACACTGAAGTTGTAATATAATGTGTATGAGGAGAAGCAGAGCTTTCGAATACTATATCCTATGCCTATCGTTTGAAGCATGGTGAATAGCCACTCTCTATTTTTTTTTTCTCCAGCAAACGAACACTCGCGGTGTGGCGGAGTATGATCGACCGAAAAAAAAAAAAACGGCTGCTGGAGGGAGGCGTCGTGTTTTTTTTTTCCAGCCTCTTTTCCTTTCTCCATATTTTTCTTTTGCTAGGTTTTCTTTTTTTTTTTTTTTTTTTTTTTTTGATACTTTGACATTAAAAGTAATGGCCACGTTTATAGATATTGAAGATGAAGGTAGCAGCAAACCAAGGAAAAAAGTGTGTTTGTCGCTGAATCGACACCTACAACGGCCTGAAACACAGGGGGATGCTTCCTCTGCCGGCCATCCTACAACCTCTTTTCCACCAAATGTCTCTTCAGAGGCGTCATCTGATTCATCAAAGAAGCAAGCACCTGATTCACAGTTCGATGGCGAGCTTGCCGATGGATGGTGGGACGATCTTGAGGTCAACAACTCGCTACTGGAACTGTTTGATGAAAACAATCGTAAACAACAAGTTGCTGCGGCCTTGAACTTGGACGATGAAGCCGATCGGTTAGGATCGTTGCGGATGGAGGATCAGGACCTGCTCTTGGACAATACCCCACCCACCTCTGCCGCTCTCAATGCCATTCCCTGCACACAGCAGCAAGTGAATGCGACTGAAGCCATGGACCTTGAATTCACATCGCCGGATCCCAACCCTCCTTACAACACAATGGCAACGACTTCAATCTCCACCACCACAGACGGGCCTGATCCCATGGATGATTTTGATATGTCTTTGGAACCTGCCACTGCCGATGCTGCAATCCAGCCCGTTTCTGCACCACCACCTGGTCCTCCTAGACGACAAGTGGGTGAGAACGTGTTTACCGAAGCCGTCGTCAAGACTTGGCAGGATTCTCGCATCAAGGCATGGGAAGGCCGTTACTTGGTAAGACACTGGAGTAAAGAGAAAGGCAGGGAAAAAAAAAAAAGGCGACCAATCTGATTGGAGGTTTTTTCCCTTGCAGAATCCTGAAGGCTTTTACTATCGATTCGTGACACCAGGTGAAGGTCAGCAAAACGGCGGCTGGTCATCAAAGGAGCATGACCTGTTTATGAAACGGTATGACGAATGGATCGGAAACAATTGGAAGATGGGCGCTGCATGGGGCTTGTTTAGCTGTGGCATACCCCACCGTGTAAGTCACTGGAACTGTGTAAAGGGGCCACTCACTTTTTTTTTTTTTTTCCTTCAGGTGGGGTATCAATGCATGAATTACTACCGGAAGCTACTGGAAAACAGAAAGTTGAAGGATGAAGCATATGAGGTTGTCAATGGCAAGCTGAAGCTGGTCAACAAGGAAAAAGCATCAGGCGGTGCCACACCCGTCACCGAGCTTGGGCCGGAATGGAAAGACGAATATGTCAAGGAGATCGAAGCCAATGTGGAAGAATGGCTCAAGCAATACCACCAGCGCACAGGAAGGTAAGTCATCATAAAAATAGGAGGGATGGGCGAGACACGCTTGTGCGCGCGCGGTTTTTTTTTTAATCAAAACTTTGGTAGTGCTGCTACAAGACCACCTCCCAAACCACGCTCAGCTCCCAAAGTTGCTCGCACCACGAAGCAACGAACGTCATCGTCTTCTGGCAAAATCTCCCGCTTGATCAAAGACCAGCATCGATTCAAGCGCACGGGTGTAGATGGCGATGACGAATACATGGATGCGCAAGAACCAGAGCAGGCTAATATCTCGGAACGGCGTGACTGGGCCCTCGAATGGGTCGAACGGCTGACAAGCTACAAAGCTTTTGTTGAGTATGCCTCGCTTCCACCAAGACACTTTAGAACAAAAGTATTCATAATTCCCTTTTTCAATACAGGCAATATCGTGAAAAACACATACGACACCAATACTGGATCGACAAGCAGGAATGGCGACGGGGCCTTGCAACCACAGAAATGTAAGTCCTTTTTTTTTTTTTTGTGGCAAGGGATACTCACAGCCTTCTCCTCTCATGAATTGATTATTAGGCGCATGAACCGGCAAATGGAGCTTTTACAGAAGCAAGCACAACCCGAGACTATGGGAACAAAACGACCTGAACCTCATCAGGCATCTCTCTCACGCTTCTTCTCAGGCGTGAAAAAAGCCAAAATCGATACACCAGACGAATTGATTCATCAAGTCCGCATTCCAAATGATCTCTACAGCAGCGTCAAACACATCCTACCGTTGTCTCGACAGCTTTGCGATGCTCCTGTCCCTTCCAAATCCATGTATTTTGAAGTCACCGACATGATGGCCTGTGTCGATCTCTTGAAAGAGCAAATGCAAGAAAAGGTGCCATCCCTCTCCAATATTGAAGGCCTTCTTATTGATCCTCCTTGGGAATACAATGTCAATGACGGCCGCCATGATGGGTCCTGTTCCTGGAATTTGTACCAAATGGTAAGCGCCAAGTCAGAAAATGACAGCTCAAGGCGGCCTGCTTATTTATATATTCCTGCTCGGTAGAAAATGCTGCTCTCACAGGTGTTGGAACAAATGTCTGCTGGGCTCATATTTATCTGGATTCACAAGTTGATTCAGGCTGACGTAGTGCGCATGATGTCAAGTTTAGGTATGCGAGAGAGAATAGTGGGGATGCGCGTGACAGCCTAGAAAGTAACACCAACCCGTTTTTTTTTTTCGCTTTCATTGATACAGGCTGTAGATATGTCGAGAATTTGGTGTGGTTCAAGAAGTCTGTCAACAACGTCCCCTTGGATATACCTTCGCCTTATATCAGCTCCACCAAGGAAATCTTGCTCATGTTCAAAAAAGGTGAAGGCATTGACCTGCGGCACCAGCGCACTGCTGACGTGATCATCGACTTTGAACATCCCTTAGCTGATTGGACCCACCAAGGTACATCACTGCCCAGAGATATATTTAAAAAAAAATGAGATTGCCTTCTTTGGACCGTTGTCTCACGCTGTCTATTTTATTATTAGAATATACCGAGCCCAAACCACCAGCAGTCTATGATATGATTGAAACCTTGCTACCTCAAGCTGGGTACAATGAAAACCTTAAACGAGGTCGATTTGTCGAACTGTAAGTCGGAATGGACGCTGTCACACCGTAGTAGTCGATATTCATTTTCCATTTTTGTTCTCCAGATGGGCCAAACGAGCAAACCCGAAGCGTGACGGCTGGCTGGCCTTTCATCAAATCAAATCCTTCACTGGCCGGCTTCCATCGAGCCAACCTGTAGAAACAATGGAGCTGGATCTTCAACAGAGCTCTTAGCACTCCTTTCGTCGAGCCAAAAAAAAAAAAAATAGCAATACTGTAAAGGAGGTTTCCTTTGAGCGGTGAATAAATATTTTTGACGGGCGAGCTGGTCATTTTCAAGTGCGCGCAAAGTCATATTTCGTGCACGTTTGCAAGCCTTCTAGTTCTTCCTTCCAGTGTCTGAGAGGACTACAAGTTTTAATCAAGGTTATTTCTCATCATTTTGTGTTGACGTGCAAACTTTGGGGTGAATTTATTTAACACAGGTTTGTCGTGTGGTTTTTGATCAGGAGGTCTGGGGGACCCCTCTGGCAAAAATGACCGATTTTTCGTTGTTTTTAGCGGAGGAATCGGCAAAGTCAAATCAAAACAGATGAAAAGTTGGCTGGGCAACCTTCCGCAATCGATTTGGTTTTTTCAGTGTCATGATCCTTCATGAATTTGCGCAGTATGTCGAAACCTCACCTTGATTGAATCACTCAAAAGTGCAGTGCAGCAATTGCTTTGTTTTTCTCGAAATGAAAAAAAAAATTGGACGGTCATATTCAATCTCCGCGCACTGCCATCGACTCAAGTAGGGCATTTCCAAAATATTTCAAAGGCCCTTCGTCCAACATTCTCCAAATCAATCCAAAGTCCCGATTTGATGTATGATCATGTTGCACTTGACGACGGAGATCCAGCGTTTACAAGAGAGTATCTACGATGGCCGATTACCAATGGACCTACATGCATTGGCCAGGCAGTGTATGTAGTAGCTGCTATGCGGAGACTGAATATGGCCGTCCAATTTTTTTTTTCATTTCGAGAAAAACAAAGCAATTGCTGCACTGCACTTTTGAGTGATTCAATCAAGGTGAGGTTTCGACATACTGCGCAAATTCATGAAGGATCATGACACTGAAAAAACCAAATCGATTGCGGAAGGTTGCCCAGCCAACTTTTCATCTGTTTTGATTTGACTTTGCCGATTCCTCCGCTAAAAACAACGAAAAATCGGTCATTTTTGCCAGAGGGGTCCCCCAGACCTCCTGATCAAAAACCACACGACAAACCTGTGTTAAATAAATTCACCCCAAAGTTTGCACGTCAACACAAAATGATGAGAAATAACCTTGATTAAAACTTGTAGTCCTCTCAGACACTGGAAGGAAGAACTAGAAGGCTTGCAAACGTGCACGAAATATGACTTCGCACGCACTTGAAAATGACCAGCTCGCCCGTCAAAAATATTTATTCACCGCTCAAAGGAAAACTGGCAGCTGCCATGGAAGAATCAATAGCGGGAATGGTCGGTTAACTGGCTCTGAAGAGAAGCAATCTCGCCCCGAAGCTTTTACCAAGCCAATGAACTATTGATGTGATCCCAAAGATTTCAGCTTTACACCTTTCAAAATGTAGACGACCTAGGCTTCTTTGTCTGCCCTTGGTAAGAAGGGCGAGAAAAGAGTAGGTAGATTCCTCACCCTTTTTTTTAGGGTAAATTTTCCAACCATTTCGAAGAGTATGAACTAGCATCCCCTTCCCTTTGTACATTGCTTTGGCTTTTCCTCTTGCATTTTAAGCTTCGCTCCCGTGAAATAGCCAAGCATCACTCTCGCCGCTGACCAGTCGATTTTTGTTTATTCTTAGCGGTCTTTCTTTGGTTGATATGCTTTCTCTCGTCTTCGAAAGTACCACATCCATCTCAAAGTATAAGGTTTAGTTACTTAGGCTGACGCTTAAGCCTTAAATATTATAGCTCCACTCTTCGTTTCTTCCCCTCATAGTGCTCATGCAACAATGCGACTCTTTTTGATTTTGATATTGTTTATTTCATACTTTGTATTCCCACATTTTTTTTGGATAAAGTTTAGAGGGGATAAAATAAATTTGCCAGACCTGAAAAAAAATACAGTGCTCGACTGCGAGTGGGGAGATTCACAGAAAAAAAAAAGAGCTATTATTTTTACATTCTAAAAGAGCGAACGGCACGGATGTCGCGGCTACTGGCACCGATCATGACACGGAAAGTGCCGGAGGGAATCACCCATTGCTGTGAGTCAGTATCCCAGATGGAAAGTTCGGTTTTGGTCAAGTCAAAGTGAACCTTGCGGTTCATGCCAGCACGGATGTAGATCTTGTCGAATCCACGGAGCACCTTGGGAGGTTCACCTGCATTATCAGGGAAGTCCAGGTACAATTGCACGACTTCGTGGCCATCGAAGTGACCAACGTTAGTCACATGCACACTGACGGACACAACTTCACTAGCACGGTGGGTATGCACTTCGAGGTCATTGTAGAGGAAGGTGGTGTAAGATAATCCATGGCCAAAGGGGAACAGAGGATCAATCTTATGCTCATCGAACCAGCGATAGCCAAGCAGCAGCTTTTCCGTGTAGTCAATCTGGAGAAAGGGGAAAAAAATGAACGACATGAGGGTCTCATTCTCTCCTATCGAGCTGCTCATAACTATTGGCTGAACTTCACTTACATTGGAGCCAGTGCCAATCACTGCACCATAGTCCTCGGCTTTTTTCGCAATGGTATAGGGCAGGCGGCCAGAAGGATTGATATCACCAAACATGACATCAGCTAGGGCATGTCCACTTTGCTCACCAGGAAGGTCTAGAAAGTGGAAGGGTTAAGATCGATTTTTTTTCAGAACCATGTCCGTGCTTACTAGCCCAGACCACGGCTTTGATGTTGGGATGATCAATCCATGGCATTGTAACAGCACCGACGGAGTGAATGACGACGATCGTGTTCTTGTTATTGTTGGCGGTAGTGGTGATCTACAGTCGAAAAAAGAAGAATGTTAGCGCGGTTGCTGTATTTTTTTTTTTTTTTTTTTGGCAGGGAGACGGCTAGCCCTTAATTCTTACAATGGCATCTCCGTTGTTCCAAAGAGTCAAATTGTTTCTGTCACCTTTGTTGCCATCTACAGTGAGGTATTCTTCACCCGAGTCGGCGTTGGCAAAGACAATGGCAATGTCGCTGGCTGCTGCGGTTTTGGCAACTGCATCCAAATCCCAGTTGTCACGCGCCGTCTCAAACTTAACATGGCTACCAGCACGCTCTTTAAGTCCTTGATAAGGCTGTAGAAAAGAAGGAGGGGATATTGAGTCACTCTTGATTTTTTTTTTTACAAGAGGGCAGTTGAGCTTACAGCGATGATGGGATCAGCGAAAGTTACGGTGCCGCTTCCCCTATATACAAAAAAAAAAAACTTTAGTTTGTGCGAATGTATTTCACTTATCACTATGACTTTTACCATCCTTGGATTAAAGTGGCTATTAAAACGGAAAAAGTGAGCAATTCATTGAATACCTAGGCGGCGATATCGGTTTTCTCTTGTTCTTTCTTACCAGGATCGCAGCCAAAGTCGCTACACTTTTCGGGATCGTTCAGCCTACAACATGGATGGTTAGCTATGCTGTAGTTTTCCCTATTATTCCATGGCGAGAGGCTTACAGGGGGCTCATGAAAGCATCAGATCCAATAATGGACAGGCTAGTGTCGTGGCGAGTCAAGGGCAGAATGCCATCGTTGGCAAGCAAGACAGTACCAGCAGCAGCAATTGCGCGCGCAAGTCTGGTGTGTTGTGGTGTCTTGACATTGACCGAGTCATCCACCTTGGTCAAATCAAAGCTATTCAACTTGGTCTCAGGAATGATGCCAGTGTCTTGTTTCATCTATAGGAAAGGAAATGGTGGTGTTGAGTGTGCGCCTAACCTTCGTTTTGAATTTTTCGCACCTTGAAATAAGCAGCTGCCACACGGAGAGCCATGTCTGTGACCCGAGTTTCATCAACTGATCCATTCTTGACAGCCTTGGTCAGATTGCGACCCCAAAAAGAACTGGAGTAAGGATCGTCTTGATTCATGTCATTGCCAGGCATGTCCACGTCTACATTATAATGGGAAAGAGTGAGAAATCGAAGAAACAAAAAAAAAAAAGAAAAGCATGAACATACCCATGCCATGATTGGCAGATTCTACTGTAGAATGCGTAGCCCACCAGTCAGAGGTAACAAAGCCCTATGTACCTAGTTAGAACTTCTGGGGAGGCGGATGTCTATTCTCTTTACCTGGAAGCCTAATTCGTTCTTGAGGAGGCTAAGGGTGTGTTTGTCCTCACAAGCATGGGAGCCATTGACTAGATTGTAGGCGCACATCACACCAGCACAACCACTTTCGACGGCGCGAGCAAATGGCCACAAGTAAATTTCGTGAAGCGTTCTATCGTCTACATTCGAGCTTGCCTGTTGCCGAAAAAATTATCATTATTACATTGCCTTTGCTAGTAAGCAGTTCCAAAGGTAAACTCACTGTGTTGCGATTCAGTTCCTGATCGTTCAAAATGAAGTGCTGAAGAAGAGTTGGAAAAAAAAAAGGTTAGACTTTTTTATTTTTTATTTTTTTTTTTTTTACCTTGGCTGTGGCAATCACGCCTTGCGATTGGATGCCAATGACTGTTTCAGACGCACAGGCGCCTGTGAGGAAAGGATCTTCACCAAAACTTTCAAAGCCTCGGCCACCTTGCTTTAAAGGAGTAAAAAAAGGAGGCGTAAGCAAAACAAGAAGAAATAAAAAATCGGCGGGGTTTTACAGGTGTACGCATAAAATTAATGGCTAAAGGACGGCAAGAAAGAAAGAGGGTCAGCCCAACGCCTTTTTAGACATGAATAGAAGCTTACCAGGGCCCAGCTGAACATGGACACCTTTTTCTCGGAATTCTTGGGCCATCCCCACGCCACGTAAGTTCAAGATTCGACGATCAAATGTAGCAGCTGCGGTGATACCAGCCGGCCAGGCAGTGACATTATGGGCCATTCTGGAAAGGAAGAAGTGAGCTGACAAACGCTACCTCTGTCGATTTTTTTTTTCAAATGTTACCGAACACCTAGAGGAGAATCTTGGTAGCACATAGAAGGGAAATCGGGGTTGGTGATAGGGTGGGAGTTGCCAACACAAGGCGTGATCGTCCATCCCATGCCCGTGGTCATATTGACTTTTTGCTCCAAGGACATCTGGTCAATCAGAGGTCTTGCCAGGGAATAAGCTTCTTCCCAGCTTCGTTGAGCAGCAACCAGGCTAAGACCTTGTACAATCAATAGTGATGAAAATGCAATTGAGCAAAGGTGCATTGTTGAAAAGGAACAAAGAAAAAAAAAAAAAAAAAAAAAAAAAAGAGGAACAGAACGATCTTCAGCCCGCCTATTTATATGCCTGGCGGCTGCCAAACTAGGAGATGTGCTCTAACCAATGGATGGATTGCTACCCCTCTTCCCTTTTTTTAAAGTTCATCCAAGGGAACCTTCGGGGAAATTGAGATCTTGGGTATTTCCCATGCTTGATCATTTTTTAATTTTCCAAGTTGAACAAGAAAAAAAAAAGTCGAGACAAATACAGGGCAGAGAAGCCATTTCCCCCCTTTGAGGAGACTTCCTGAACCTCCTTGAAAAAACTCTTCGCAACCTGTTTGAGACCAATGACCAATGACCAATGTTCATTGTGATTCATTGGTGAAGGTTTCTGGGAGAGGGTTAAACGTAAAAATGGCGGGACGGTGCGGAAATTGGTGAAGTTTCGTGGAAAAAAAAGAAGCGTGGTGAAATTTATCCACTGTGCGCTTGCATGCGGGTCGCTTTGGTCATGATGGCTGAAGAACATGGCAAAAGCCTTGAAGTAAAGAATCATGTGCCGTCCTTTTTTCTTTCCCTTTGCCTTGCGAATGATTCAAAGAAGAATGCAGTTCAAAAAAAAAGCGGGCTTGAATCAATGAACGAATTGAATTTCCGCTTGAATGTGCTCCGCGGTTTTTTTTTTTTTTTTTTGCGGGGGAAATCGAAAATGGAAAATCATCAAAAATCGGTGAACGCAGACTTTTGCGCATAGATGGGATTTTGATGAGAGGAAGCCATCGTCAAAGAAAACAGGTCTCTCTGGCATCGTGATGTAGATAAGGTGTATACAACAAAAGGCAGGCCGGCAAGAACGACGAGTTGCAACGTATCTCGACAGCTTGCTTTGAACAGGCACGCTGTGGAGGCGGCAGAATGAGACTAATCTTGTGACAAATGCCTGTGCGCACGTTTACAATCTTGCCTGAGAATCTGAACAGCCTTCTAATGATCATTCCTTTGGCCACCTCCGGGCTTCAATACCAACATCAGCTGCAATATTCAAGGATCAAACTCTGCCAACATCGATTCTCACCCGGTAAAGTGAAAATACCTTGGCCATCGCCGATACAAAAGATACCGTCACGGGAGTTCGCCAAGGATGGTGTTCTATTGTTTCCATGATATAGGGAAGTGGCGGAAAACTGGTAAAAGTATAAAATAATCTCCGCTTGCCCAGAGGGAACAGGCCAGTGCACGTTTCCGGTGAAACACTCGGTGCGTGCGCCGGCCGGTTTATTAAAATACTTAATTTATTAATCGGTATGTAGGACGTCCAGCAAGGATCGAATGATTTTTTGGATGTTGTCTAGTTAGTTTTTTTTTTTTTTTTTTTTTTTTTTTTTTAAAAAAAAAGAGATGAGCTACTCCAGTTATCCACCTCTTTTTTCTTTTTCTTTGTTACCTTCAATGTCAGCCATGGTGATGTCTTTTTTGGCAGCCACAAGATAGATTTCGCTGAAGTCGGAGCCAGCATCTAACGTTGAAGTGTGGAAGGAGTCTTGGCGTGGCGAGTCATCTGGAGGCGCTTGGTGGTCATCCCCAGGAGGATCATCCGAGTCTGGTGTGGAGTATTCCTTGGAGGCAATGGGTGGCTGTTGGTGGTAGATCCGTTTGCCAATAATCCAATGGTTCGTAGTGGATCGCGTGTACACTTCCTCGGTTCCAGGTCCACAAGGATTTGAGACTTCAAAGTCCAATTTGACCTGGAGTAATTGAAGCAAAATGTCATTGGGAAAGGGTGGGTCGACAAATGGTCGAGGGCATCCATAGGCAGACATAGTGTGCATCGTCACATGGCCTTGGCTGTCGACGGCCGTTGATTTCAGATCCAGACTGGCATGATCGTAATAAAAACACTTGTAATGTTTGCTCACAGCCATCCTTTATATATAAAAAGAATGAATGTGTGTTCCCGAGTGTTTAAAAAGCGGCTCTTACGTTTTTTTCTTCATGTTTTTCACGTCTTGAGAGATCATCGTCATTAAGGACCGGGTGTCGGGTTGACACACAAGCTGTTCAAGTCCGGTGTAAAAATCAATATCACCCAAGGTCTCCTGGGCTTCGTTCGTGGACGGGAGCAAAAACGACCATAAAAAGTTTCCTGGATCCTAAAAAAAAAAAAAAAGGTGAGCTGATTCATTTATCTCTTGTGTCGCTTACTTTGTAAATGATAAGTATATATTCAGTCAGGGCATCCATGCAGGCAGGCTGGCTCTCGGAGGATGTGTCGAGATACACGCGCACAATGTCTTGCTTGACGACAGTCCGTTCTTCGCCATTCATGTCTTGCACCAGATCTTGTATCATGCCAGTCAAGAACTCGCCGTCGTGGGCTGGGTCCGGGAAAGGGGAGGGTGAGGTAGACTCGTTTGTTGGTAGATCAGGTAGCGTGGTGGTGTGACTGGTGGTGGATTCTATGGAGGCAGCCGACGACACTGGGGCGGATTGTGAAGGTTTTGAGAAGTAGCTGAAGACATGCGTTTGTGATAGCGATTTCGTTAGAGCAAGCAGCGTGGACTAAAAAAAAAAAAGTCAGGCTCCCATCCTTTTTTTTTTTTTACGTACTTGCCTTTTCCTTTTTTTCTAAAGCTTGTTTTTCCATGGTGCGTTGGCATCGTTTTTTTTCTTCCAAGAGGTAGGCATCCCAACGCTTCAAGATGTATTTGCGTAGTGACCTAACATCCAAGAGCTGCAGAGAGGGGGAGTGGTAGATGAGTGAGCCTTTGTCATCGAGCACAAGACAATGGTGCAGCAAGGGGTATTGTTGGTGAATGCGTTGGTCAACGGCTTGCAGCCGTAGGTAGTTAGCGCGATGGATCGACTGGGTAGGCACACTATTGAACACCGTGCCGAACAGGAGCGTGTCCAAGCGAGCAAAATCCCATTTCCAGATCCACGACGAAAAGAATTCTTCAATGGCGTGCATTAACGAGCGGATGCGCTGTCGATTGGGCATGGTGTCCTGCGGGTCGTCTTCATAAAGCATCCAGGTCATCGTGCCGTTAAGTAGCTACATAAAAAAAGGAATGACAGGCATAAGAGTGTCTGCCATTCTCTATCTTGCTGCTTACCTTGAATTGTTCATAGGCGACTTGTAAGAGGCCAGACAAGGCGTGGTCGTTGAGCTCGGTATCCAAGTATTCCGTTACTAGCTTTTCGTTGCCTTTGGGATCTTTGATTTGGCGTCGATGAATGCCCAACTCCACACACATATGAAACCAGAAGCCGGGCTCGGGCTGCAGAAAGACCATGCGATTCTTTTGTGAATGAACATTTTGCGTGGGTTGGGAGGAGAACGTGCTAAAAAGGAATGGAAACAAAAACCAATGAGTGGATGCTTATTCCCCCTCTCACCATCATTGTTGAATGACAAGGCTCATGCCATTACCTAGCTACGCTGACGAGGGCTTGAGCAAGGCCCACTTGTTTCATCTTGACATCAGCAGGGATGACTTTGTTGGCGGTGTAGTACAGGATTTGGTCTTTTGTGTTTTCTTCAGACTGACTCAGACAGGGATTGTAGACGCAAAAGTAGGAAAGTACAGGTGGTGTTAATCCAAGGCTAGGAGCATCGGATCCATTATCGATCAGCGTGGTATCATGGATGGCCATGGGGAAAATGTCGAAAGAAAGAGAAGGAGCGCTTTTTTTTCATTTCCAGGGCGTTTCTTCTTTCCAAGTCAGCTGACTCTTTGCAGGGCAAAAAAGAAAAAAAAATCCTTTTGGGGTGGAGACGTTTTTTTTCTCTTCTTCTTCTTTGGACCCAATCTCTTTCATCCCTTTTGACCCATCATGCTTATTAAAGAATACCGTATTGTCAATCCTTGTTCAGAAAAGGAATATCAAATTGGTAACAAGCGTCTAGGAAGGAAATCAACATTTGACTTATTATCATGTTTGATTTAGGGCAATTATACGCAACGGCTCTGGCATCGCAAGAACAAACGGGTGGTGGCGAAGGTGTAGAAATTGTCAAGAACGAACCGTACGAAAAGCCAGGTGAAAAAGGTCAGTACACCTACAAGATTTTCCATTTGGCTTCTCGTGTGCCCTTTTTTGTTCGTGCTGTGATCCCTGAAAGCGCATTGGAAATCTATGAAGAGGTACAAGCCTGCGATGCTCTTCATTTTGTCTAGCCATGTGGATGCTTATTTTCTTCCTTTGTAGGCCTGGAATGCTTATCCTTACTGTAAAACAGGTAAGTTGTAGTGAAACAAAACGATAGACCCCTTGCTTGGTTTTTTCTCACATTTTTTTTTTTTTTTTTCAGTGCTGACGGTAACATGATTTTTTGGCCGGTGCTTTGCTACGGACCCTGACTTTCCTCTTGTCCCCTTTTATTATTCTCACTAGAATGGGTATATGAAAGATGCCTTTTCGATCACTTACGAAACGTTACACGTCGATGGCTCACGTGGTGAATTGGAAAATGCCTTGAACATCTCAAAAGAAGGTCAAGCGAAGAAAAAGTCGACTTTTTATTTTTTTTAACCATTTTTTTTTTTTTTTTTTTAGACTTGGCCAAACGTGAAGTGGTGCCAATTGATATCGCCAACGATCCAATTGATGCCTCGGAATACAAGCCTGATGAAGATCCCAAATTCTGTTTTTCACTGAAAGCCAACCGCGGCCCTTTGGCTGATCCCGACTGGCGCCAAAAAGTAGATCCTGTGATGACCTGCTACAAACTGGTGTACATTGAATTCAAGTGGTTTGGTTTACAAGGACGAGTGGAAAGCTATTTGGCTGGAGCCATTCGCGGCATGTTCACCAAGTTTCATAGGTAAAGGCACTGGCCATCGGTTTTGTGGGAGGGACAAGTGAAGGGGGAAACGTGCCATCATGGCTCAAATTGCTCATGCATGGCTCGTGTTTTTTATTGTTATGGAAATAGACAATTGTTTTGCTGGACGGACAAGTGGTTTGGCATGACCATGGACGATATTCGAAATCTGGAAAAGCAAATGAAAGAAGACCTAGACGTGCGAAGAACCCAAGGCCAAGACGAGTCCAGTGGCTCCAGTTCGGTTCAAGATAAATGATTTGGCAAGGATGAAATGGTCCCATAATAATAATAAACCCACCCCCATTTTTCCCTCGTTATCAACATGTTTGTGCAACACATGCCAAGACGGACTTGCAACTGACACAGCCTTACAGGCCAATCACTAAAAAAGGCTCCAGTTTTTCCGCTCTTTCCGTCTGTGCCTATACGTCCCACTCTTTCTTCTTAGCTCTCCTTTTCCCCTTTTTTTTTTTTTTTTTTTTAACATTTTGACTTTTCCTTCCCCTTTCATTGTAAACGTCTCACTTTCCCCCTCTTCTTTGTCTGTTTGTTTCTCTACATTGTTTACTTGTGTTCTTACCCTTGACCACCCTTGACGAACGGCTAATTTTATTGGGGTTGCCCCTTTTTTTTTTTTTCCCTAAATTTATTTGTTTTTTGAGTGATTATTGACCAACCATGTCGGATGAATCCAATGCGCTGCCCATGCAGACGCAACAAGAACCAGCAACGAAGCAACCTTCCAAACCCGATACTAATAAAAACGATGCCAATTTGAATGCTGCATGTTATCGCTGCCGTGGCTTCAGGTAAGAAACAATCATCTCCTCTTTTGTTTTAGTGACTCCAAAACGCCTCACCCCTCTTTTTTCCTGCCCCTCTTTATAGACATGCCTGCGATCGAAAACGACCCAGCTGCACACGATGTGCCAAACGTGGATTGAACTGTACCTATCCTGAGGCGGCACCAACACTTAAAAAGCTACAGAAAGCAACAGAAACTCTCGGGGACCGTATCAAAAAGTTCAGCGATCGTCTCAAAACCGGTGAAGGCATGCCCACCATCTCGCTCCAACGCCTGGCCCGTGTACAGACCCCAGGTCTAGCCGACCCTTCTCAACCCAGTGCCTTGGCTGCACCCTCGCCTGATACCTTGTCCATCCGCTCCTTTCTCTCAGACTCCTCTGAACCAACCCTGGAGGGCCGCTCCCCGCCCGCCCGTCCTCTGTGATGGATGACGATTCCATGGACGACACGGACAGCATTCACCTAAAGAAGAAGAAGCGAGTCATCCTCACCACCCACTTCTCTGTCTACCCATGCAGCAAATGTTTCAAGGATCTCCAACAATGTGACCTATCGCTACCTCATTGCAGCCGATGCGAAGCCAACGGTTTCGAATGCGTCTACACCAAAACAGAACCCAAGGCCAATCACGTCTCGCAGGTGCTCAACACCATGAACAAAATGATGGACCAATGGCAGGAATCCATCGACAAAATGGCCAAAGACTTTGCCCAAAAAACGAGGGACTTCTCAGCCCGGGCGAACCACTCTCTCAAAATCAAGCCCATGCAGCCTTTTGCCTGGAAAATCACCTCCACCAACAAAGGCCTGTCCATGGAAAGCAGCGTCAATTCTTACAATGACCTGTCCACCCTTGTCGACCAATTCAAGCGCTCCCTCAACATCTCCCCCAAGCACCCCGACACGGAGGCCGATGGGGATGGCCAGAAGCGTGCCGGCACACCGACCACCAATACCACCAGCCCTGCCAGTGGACGAGGCATGTCTGAGCCCCCGGCTCCTCCCCCATGTCCTACTGTCCTTCCTCCTACTCGGAAATGTCCGAGTCAGCTGCTGGCGTCGAGTTAGAGTTGGACGACACTTCCAGCATCACCAGCTCCACCTTTTCGTTTGCCATTTGGTCTGCCTGGGCCCATCCTACGCATGCCATGCCCCAAGACTATCCCATCGATATCACTCAAGACCTCACCGACAACCTGGTCGAGCTGTTCTGCCGCACCCCTTGTTGCTCAGCCATCCGCCTGCCCTTTATCGACTTGGCCGATTTTCTTGCCCGCTATCGTGACCCTGACCCAGCCAAACGTCCAGCCACCGTGCTTGTCTATGCCATCAGTGCAATGGCCGCCCGCAACGCCTTCCAGTTGCATATCTGGAGTAAACGCCCGGCCTTTGAAGCACCTCAGTACAACATGGGCAAAGCTCTGTCACTAGCCTACACATTGCGTGGACGAGAGTTGCTGGCCGACTGCTTTGACGAGCCATCCATGGACCACTGTCAAGCTGCATTCATCCTGTCCTACAGCAACCAGCAAAACGGCTTCCCCGGCGTCATCTACATTTACGAATGGATCGCCTACACCATGGCTCAAAACCTTGGCCTGTATGATCCTCATCGCGAACTGACTCAGCAAGAACGCATGTTGGTGTGGAGCTTGTATTACTACAACACTTGGTATCGTGTGCTGCAAGGCGGTCCGAGCTTGGCAGGTAGGTCGAAACACATGTTGCACAGGTCGTGTCACTCAACAACTTTTTTTATCTTTTCTTTTCTCAGGCCACGACTCACCATTTTATCCCAAATGCCCACTACCCGATATCCCTCCCATCCCTGCTGGCGCCGACACTCCCAGCCCTAATACCTTGTCCTCGGTCGAATCCACCTCTGGTCAAAGCCCACCTGCGACCTCTTTGGCCTCCGACACCACCTTGATCGCCAGTGACCACGGCAAGGAACGCCAGGGCTCACCGTCTTCGTCAGATGACCATGGAGATGCCATTTATTATTATGTGTCAGCCTTATGGGTGTATCAGATCGATTTGCAATTGATGCGTGAGCAGCTGATGGCGCGCTTAGTTACCAGTCAACAACAATCTGCCGCTGGTAAATCCGATCCTACTCTAGCCCAGGACCTGCTGGCCATGCAAGCCGAACTGGATCATTTTTACCACCAACGCCTACCACCAGCCTGGCGCAATCTGTCCATCCTGACCCAAGATGACCTGCCCAAGGATGACAGCAAGAAGGCCGACACCTCGGCCCAGCTGGGCAGCGCCAACTATGACATGCATGCCCAACCTCATTCGGTCGACTGTAACTCCTTTGGCCAATACTGCGTGCTCTATTTTCATTGCTATTATTACATCAATGTCATCCTCTTGTACCAAACCTTTTTCCCCTCCGATCGTATACCCACCGCCGATTTTGCTGTCCAGAGCCTCCATGTGTGCATGAATGCCTGTGCCAACGTGACGCGCATCCTAGAGATCATGGCCAACCGTTATGCCGAATGCAACGTGCCTCTTATCACTTTTATCTTTGCCAATCTTGTCCATGTCAAGCTGCTCAACTACAATCAAGATGTGTCTTACCAAGCCTTTGCTATCTATCATCTTCAAAAATCCGTCGACATTGCCAAAGCCTCCTCCAATTACACCTATGACTTTGAATTGTCCCGTACCTTTGTCAACTTGATGGAGCAAGACATCCAACAGCGTCTCCAAGCGCTCAACCTGCCACCCTTGAATGCTTCGACTTGAAAAAACTAAAATAGCCACCCTCTCCCGCCCCTGCCCGCCCTGATTGTATTGTATAGATCACCCCCCAGCCCTGTATCTTATTTTTTGACTTTTTTTCTTTCGTTTGCTTTTTGTACTATTTACACTAATGAATTAATGTACACCCTTCTATTCTAAATATCAAAAATTACTCGAGTAAAATTTTGCTCAAATGAAACACAAGCCCATGAAGAGACAGCTTGATCCAGCATACAATGGCTTTGCGGACACGATGTTGGTTGGAGAGAAGGTGGCCAGCCATACGTTTTGTTGATTGCCCGTGAACCAATCGACATGTTCTTACAGCGTCTTGGTTTTTTAGTCTTTCGCTTCCCACCTGAAAAAAAAATGGTAAGAGTGCTTTTCTATGAAAAGGTAAGCATAATTACAGTAAACTTGAGAAATGGCGAGTAAGAGACAATAATTTGGAAGTGATCATGAGATGGGAAGGAACTTTCACAATCAATAAAGCCATGAATTGGTACGACTTATTTTATCATTTTTGCTTTCAAAAGATTTGTCCTTACTGCGAAAATGAAAAGGTAGCTCAATTCGTGAACAACTCAAACATGCATCGACATATTATGGATGAGCCAGGCGAAGCAGACCTCCCAAATGGCCGGTTGATTGTAAAAGGTTCTTCTACCATAAACCAGTGAAGCTGGCATGCCCTGGGTGCGTATATAACACCAACAACAAAGAAGAATTGACCAATCATATTGATAATCTCCACCTATTTTAAGTTGTAGTTCCCTCTCATGTTCAACTGCCTGTTCTCACTTTTTTCAACAGCATGTTCAATGATATCAAGTCCATCCTGAAGGTAAAGAATCACGGCGGTTTTCGAAGCACGGCATCTCACTTATTTTTTTAGGCTTTGCCAGTAGAAAAGGTGTCCATCGGACGAGCAAGAATACTACAGTTGATGATGGCTGATGCACTCTCTGGTGTTGAAATCATACTGACGATACCGCTTGCGTGGATGGATGCGAAGAACTACTCTACCATGGACTGATGATCGAAGAGATAACGGCTGATTACGAAGCAGAGCTATAAGAAGGCATCACTTCCCTCCAAATGGCCAAGGATGACAATGGCAGAATCCGCAAAGGCGCTGGACGCCAGCGTCCTAAACTCTGTCGAAGGCATGTAAGTTTCATTTGATGTGGAGGGAAAAGAAGGTTGCATATACTGTAATAACTGCCCCTTCATACAAAAAAAAGGCTAGTGCTGATATTTTGGCTGGGCTTTTGTAGGGACTGCTCTCACATTCTACCTTATGCTGCCCAAAGACGGCATGTTTGTTATGTTGGAAGTTGCAAAGGTCTGCATACCCATCATCCAAAATGATGTTCCGTCATTTATTGCCTACCTTGATTAATTGTACTGCGTTGCGAAGATCCACTCAGTGAATGCCATCCAAACGCCGCCCAAGCAAAGAATCTGCTGGGCCAGGAAAGCTAGGATTGGCACTCTTTACTGTGAGGGTATTTTCTCCGCGCTGAGCCCAGTCTCAGTCTGGAGACTCAGAAATTTGGCTGGCGTGAGTCCGACACTGAAATACCTGTGCCCGAGAAAATTTTGGAAATTTCACTCAATTTTCGAACGTTTTTTAAGCATCAACAAGTTTATTTTTTACCTTGTACCGACTCTAAATTTATTCAAAGATATGCCACTGTTTGATCGTTGTTGCTCTAGCAATTGCGCGGCTTCGAGAAAATTTTGGAAATTTCCTTTTTTTTCGTATTTAACACACTCAATTTTGGACACTTCCTAACATTTTTTAAGCATCAAAGGTTGCGAGTTTATTATTGAACAATATTTATGTTTGCTATGAATTTAGCCAAAGATACGCCATTGCTGGCTCGTTGATGCTCTAAAAATTGAGCGGCTTCTTCCTCAGGGATCGCGTCTTTCACTGCTTTTTCCTCGATTGCCCTGTAAAGTGCAAGACGTCTGCTGAAAAAACGCGATTCCTTGCGATCTCTGCGCCATGCCGTTCCATAGGATTGTTCCAAGGACCTTACGGAAGGACCTCCAGAGATACCAGATGCATATTCTCTCCATACATCCGTGATCGTGGTGAGATCTCTGCTCATCACGTACTGGGCTGTAGATGGCAGAGGGGTAGTCGTAGTTGTAGGGCATGGCATAGGTGATGGAGCAGTCATTGAAGATGTTGGCGTGGTTGCTGACTGCTGAGGATCATGGCTGGTTGGAAACCGTTCGTGCCCCATGGCAAAGAATTCAGCAATCTTCTTGCTGACGTCATGAGCTTCGGACATATGCGCCCCTTTCATCTCCATAAGTTCCTCTTTCATCTCCATAAGTTCTGACGCAAAGGACTCCTTCATGGAAACCATATTGGATGATAGACCTTCAAAGCCAGCATTCAAAGATGACACCAATTCTGGCATGGCAACTTGAATGCGTTGGTTTATGGAGAGAGCGTCGTTATTTTCGGCCAAAGAAGCAAGTAGCTCTCCTTCAAACTTCTTGTATAAATCGGTGTCGAATATCTCACTTGTCCATAGGAAATAATCAGGATAATCCCTCTTCAAGACAACGGAGTCCTACCATTATTAAATTATTAGAAAAACGAACTTTAACATTCTAATATATTTTTTTTACCTGAAGAAGCACGACACGTAGTCGATTCATAAGATCGAGGAAGTTTGGGCCAGCTATGTCGTCTTGAATCGCATCTCCACGATGGAACCTTTCCATCCAATATTCAATTTTTGGGAATACGAGGCGTTGTAATTCCAAAGGTGGCTGCACCACAGCCCGCGTAACAAAGTAATTGCCGCGGAAGTTGGCATAACCAGCCAAGCCCTTCATTGCTTCCATCGGCAGACTTGACACATAACAACCAACCATGCGATCGGTGCCCCATCGTCCGACTCTTCTTTGCTGGTCACCAGACACGTCTTGTTGAGCAATGATGTTCAACGCACTCTTCCGGTTGGCGTGGGTAACTTTCGATGTGCGTATGCCAACTTTTTTGAACGCTTCCACATATGAGTTGAACTGGGTCCTGAACGAGATTGGCGTCTTTTCATTGTTTCCTGGAAAGAGAGAGATGTCATACCAGTTTTCCCGTCGTGTAAAATCCGGAAATGGTTCATTTTGGTGGTGAAATCTTGCAAAAAAGTAAAGCGCGAGACCACCCACCGAGCACAGATTAGGATCTCGATGCCGCAAAGATGACCCATATTCGATTTTGCCATGTTGGTTGGTCTTTCCAAAATTCATCGTAGCTACCAAAGCCATGCATTCGGTCATACCTTGATCCTCGACAATCGTAGCAAATAAGTCTGCAAACTGAAGACCAAGAGCATTCTGGCTACGACATAGCATTGCATGACTTAATAAAAAACAAAGTCGATCGCGACAGCCAACAAGGTTGTTTTTTTGAGTCAAGTAGTATGTGCTGACCAAGCCTAACTCTTTCACCGTATATCCGTCATTCAGAGTGTTTTTTCCGCGGTCTTCATAGTTAGCGCGTTTGGATCGGACGCGTTCTTTGTCGAGATTTTCTAGGAATGTCCTAACAAGCGGTCCTCTTGCTGGTCCGTTTGTGTTGGTGCCAAGTGCATGCTGCTGATTGTAAATATCTGATACAGCCTTTACATAAGCAAGTATTGATTCCTTGCCTAGAGGGATGGGGGTTCCGTCATTGTTCCGTCGCAACTTGCGCCCACGATTCATGACAAAGTCAGACAAAAAATAATTAAGCTTCTGATCGCTGGCAAGTTCACCATCTGTAAAGCCTTTGTCACGACACCATTGCTAATAAGAAAATTTATTGTTAACTACAATGAAGTGGAAGAATGCAGAAATAATACTTACAACCCATTCCTTTTGTTTAGCTTCGTATGATTTGGTCGTATTCACGGGTCGTTGATCAATACTTTGAGCCAGGACCATTTGACTCGCATAGTGCATATCTGAGTTATTGTCAAGCACACGTTGGAGGCGATCATTATTCACAGTGGATCGCTGAGCAGGGGCTTTTCCTTTTTGATTATTCATAGTGAGTGATTGGTGAATGGTATGGTTAGATCTTGTTTAGCAAGACACAAGAAAGAAGAGGTTGAAAAAAAAAAAAAAACTCACACGCCGCGTTTATATTGAAACTGCGCCGCATTTGTAACTGTGCCGCATTTCATGACGTTTGATTGGCCTGTTGAGACAAAACCAAAACATTGATTGGCCTGTCTCATCGATGAGACTCAGATGAGACTCAGACTTCCAGTTTCAAGGTATTTTGTCAAGGTATTTTTTAGTTTTGGCTGGAGAACAGAGGAAAATACCTTTGTGCCACCTCGGTCTCACCAAGTATTTTTGAGACTCAGATGAGTCTCAATGAGTCTCAGGCTTCAGATACTGTATTTGTATCTCAGGTTCTCATGGCCTCACAGGTTCTCATGAATTCTCAGGCTCTCAAGAATACAAAACTACCCTCCCATGGCTTGTAATAATAAAGCCAAACTCTGCTTGAAAAATAAAAAGCAAACTCCTGAGTGATACTATGGCTAAAAGAAAAACATTTGGTACGAGAAGAGAGCTGCATGACAGTGCTCTAACTTTTATTTAAAATAAATGATGGTATCCCTTCCCATTCATCGAGCTCATCTCGTCTTTGCAATTGCGAAAAAAAATATAAAAGACTGCTTGCAGCTGACCCTTTCTCCACTTCTCTTTCCTCTTTAGTTTTTTTTTTCCCCCATTTTGTTTTTCCTAATCGACTTTGCAGTGCACCTCCATTACAGCATTAAAACCAGTCGGTAATTAGGCCCCGTGTGTGCGTGGTTATCGAGGAGCTGCTATCGTTGAACTGCGGTAGCATGCGTGAGCCCACGAGGACGATTGTCTAATCCAGCAAATGGGATGTTCCGGCCCACTCGCGAGCAAATGAGTGAAGCTGCCCACGAGGACGACGTTCAAATATCGTACCAAGTAGGTGATACAGCACTTGTCGTTTACCCGATAAGAAGTCTGATTGTCGAAGGAGGAAAAAAACTGTATGGTTGGATGCTGCAAAGTCGATGAATTAAAATGGAAAACGGCACAACAAGGTAAGAACCACACTTTTTTTATAGGACAGTACTCACTTGATTGCCTGCTAGACAGTCCTGGATGACTTGTCCATCCTTGTGCAATCTCTGTCTGTGTTAAGCCACGGGGGTGCGTGCAATGGTAGGAACTAGTTCACCCTACCCATGCCTATCCGTAGGTTGGTGTCAATCTCGGTCCTTGTCGTCAAGCTGCAACTTGCACCTCGCCTGAGATGTATTGTTGCGTGATCACGCCTGTGATTTGCCAATGCATGCCCTGACTGCCCCATTGTAGATCGACGGGTCTCGTGGAAGTAGGCTGGGTATGCGCTTGATCAGTCAATGCAGCCACCGGTGGGAGACGTGGTCAGAGCATGAAATCCTTGGGACGTGGCTTCCTTATCATCTAGGGGGCGCGCTTCGGTATCGATGGGTATCCCTTGACAGTATAGGTCTTGGTCCGTGGTCCAAGTGATTGAAATATGATGGATCCGCTGCTGTAAAGCCAAAGCTGTACGTTTCCAGTAGATATACTGGCACTGATCAAGATTGCAAGCGATGACGGAGCTCTTGGCCTATCCAGCATTTCTGAAGGGTCTCGAAGGCAGGCGAGACAACATTTTTTTTTTTTTTTTAGTGTGGGTGTAGGTATGATGCGGTAGCCTTTGGGGATGTCAGGTCTTGTTTTGCGTTTCAGCACGTTTGTTCTTTCCTGACCGACAAGACTAAAAGAAGCAAAGGGTGTGCAATGCCAATCACCTCCACGCGGTCACACCTGGGCAACCATATCGAAGTCCTGGTTGGATATGGGCCAAGGATTGGCACTCTTTACTGTATTTGCATCGCAGGTTCTCATGGTCTCTCAGGTTCGCATGAATTCTCAGGCTGTCATGGCATATCTAGCTCTCAATAATACAAAACTACCCTCCCATGGCTTGCCATAATAAAATCATACTCTGCTTGAAAAATAAAAAGCAAACTCTTGAGTGATTCTATGACAAAAAAAAACACTCATCTCGTCTTTAAATTTTTATTCGCAATTGCAAAGACGAGATGAGCTCAATGAATGGGAAGGAATCCCATCATTTATTTAAATAAAAGTTAGAGCATTGCCATGCAGCTTTCTTCCCGTACCAACGATGTTTTTCTTTTTGCCATAGTATCACTCAGGAGTTTGCTTTTTATTTTTCAAACAGACTTTGATTTATTATTACAAGCCATGGGAGGGTAGTTTTGTATTCTTGAGAGTGTCAATCCTACGATTTTTTCTCTCTTGCATAATCTCTTACCCCTCTCGTTACTCTCTCTCTTGCATATACTCTACCCCTCCATTATATTTTTTTCTCTCTTTTACATACACTTTATTCCTCCCTTGTAGTTTCTCTCTCTCTAATTGAATGATTTTTTCTCTTATACCCTCCCCCTTTTTCCCGCCTGAAACAAGCAAGTTTTTTTTTTACTGGCACCGCCTCCCTTAGTACATATTAAAAACTGATTTTAGCCCGTGAAGAGATGACACAAGTCCCATAACGAACTCACATTGGATCATGAAAATATGATTTGGCTCGTGAAGAATGAAGAGACTACTTACTGTAAGCGAAGAGATGACTACAGCAACAGTTTCTTCCCTAGGCTACAATTTTTTTTTTAACCTGAGCGGCCACGGTGACATCATGCTTGTTGGAGAAGGGTTCTAGTTTTTATTTTCCTTTGATGAAGAAAAAAAATTGATGGGTGAAGACGACAAAAGAATACATATGAACAAGGGAGAGAGGAAGAAAAATAATCGACAAGAAAAACACAATGAGGAAATCAGAGAGGGGTGGAGTGAGGAGAGGTGCGGAGAGAAAATTAAGCAGGCACGTTGAGGAGGAGGTTGCTGCCACCCTGGTTGCTGGGCAAGTAGGTGACGTTGCGAGCTTGAGACAAGGTTTGAGCAATGTCCTTGGAAGCTTCGATACGACGGAAAGCAATGATACTAAAGAGAAAAAAGAGTGGGATGAGCTTGTCATTCCTTTTGGCACCATGACTTTTCTTACCCTTCGCCAGCCTTTTCAAGAGAGGCAGAAATCAATTCAGCAGCTTGAGAGTCACCTTCGGCACGGATAATGGCAGCAAGCTTTTCTTGTTCAGCACGTTCGACAATGAACTTGGCACGTTCGGCTTCTTGTTGAGCAATTTGCTTTTGTTCGACGGCGTTGGTGAATTCCTTACCGAAGGTCATGTGGGTCTAAAAGAGGAAGAATAAAAATGGGATAAGTGCCCTGCCATTATCATTTGCAAGGCAACGTACGATGGAGACATCTTCCAAGGCAATGTTGAATTCACGGGCACGCTTGTACAATTCTTCACGGATCTTGGCCGAGACGACTTCACGTTGGGTGATCAGTTCGGAAGCATCGAATTGAGCGACAATGGACTTGAGCACTTCGTTACCAATGGAAGGCAACACACGTTCATCATAATCCAGACCCAAGTTTTGGTAAATGGTGGACAATTGCTTGATTTCGGGACGGTGCAACACACGCAGGGTCAAAGACACCATTTGCATGTCCTTGGAACCGGTGGTGGTCGAGATGTTGCGAGGCTTGGTGCGCACATCGAACAAAACGGCACGCTGCAACCAAGGAACCAAAAAGTGGGTACCTTCACCGATCGAAGTGGTCTTGACACCTTGAATACGATCGAAAATGACGGCACGGTAACCACCTTGGACTGTACGCATGGTTGAAAATAAAAATAAAAAAAACACAGTAAAACGTCAGTGTTCCATGGTTTCCATTCCCGTGTTGATTATGTCACTTTACCATCGTATAAAGCGGTTTGCACACCACCAACGGCAAGACCAACAGGAATAGCCCACTTGGCAACAAATTGAAGAGCGGCAGCCATGTTTTTATGAGTTTAATGAAAACAATGAAGAAGAAAAAAATTAAGAGCACTTTTTTTTTTTTTTTTTTCAAACAAACAAGCCCCAAACAGCAATTGCACCCCGGACAGTGGGTGCAAAAAATAGAAAATAAACCGCGCAACCAGTCAGGTCATCAGATGTGAAATTCTCCTAACGGTACAAACTGGGTAAGCACTAAAAAACCACAAGCTTTTAATCTCTGAGGACGGCTGCGATACATGCTACCTAGACTTTGCTGATGTGTTAAGTTTGACGAGAGGTAGGTCAATACATGCATGCATAACAAAATGGTTCAACATTCAACATCATAAAGGGTCCTGGATTTGGCAGTGGTGGGCAGGGTTTCCATCACCGATGTCAATGAGGCAGGCGGTCTATGTCAAGATAAATTCGTTGGTTCTTGTTGGCATTGTATCAAAAGGATGACAAGCAAATCTCTTTCTACGAGATGCAGACCAACATCTCATTGATCGAGTCACACGAATCCATCGCTCACTTTTATGGTCTTTAACGTCTACAAGGCAAGACTTTATTGAAAACGATGGCCTGGTGCATTTAGCCAACACTGAATACCAGGCATGATTGGTAACTGAGTTTCTTTTTTGCCATAGCGGAAACGCCAACGTTGAAATATCATGAAAGATCGCTTCCCCCCTTTTTTTCTCTTCTTTTTTTTTTTCAATTGCAACCCCTCTTGATAAAACGATGAAGGTTACATTGGCACTTTTGACAACTTTCATATCTGCTGCATTTGCGTTTGAAGAAACAGCGCCTTGTCTTTTATGGGCTTCCAAGCAAGGGTAAAGAAAAGAGCTAGAGAAAACGACATGCATTGAGAAGCCAGATGAACTTTACTGTTTCATGTCTTTTTCTTAGGTACTTATCGACCACCAAAGCCGACCAGCTCGTGTTGCAGCAACACGAAGGCATGGACTCTGTATTAAAGTCATTGTCCAGCAATGTCTGTAACAGCCAACGCATTGCTGTCATTGACCAACTTGGCGTACGTCCCCCCCCCTGCTTTGTTACAGATGGATGATCCCTGACGTTTCTTTTCTACTTTTTCATTAGCTCCACCGTGCTGACCTCCCAAAGCTTGACTCTTTAAAGGTAAAGAGAGGGATGAATAGGTGCCATTGCTTTCTACATCCCGGCTCACGTCGTTTTTTTTTTTTTTTTTTTTTTTTTTTTGTAAAGACGGAATACCTTACCAGCGCAGCTTCCACGCATTACGAATATATCGCTGGTGGTGTCCCAGCAAGAGATTTGGCCCAAGTCCTGGCCAACCAATGCAGCCATGGCGATCTGTCCACTGTGGACCCAGCTGGTAAAACCAAGGAGAACACCCCCAGAAAGTCCTGACTTCATTAACTCTCCGTTTAGATTTCAGCAACATGGATACCAAGGTTCTTTTGATGACGATGAGCGGCAGTGTGCAAGACAGTGGTAAGTGTGATTACGGAGACCTGAGGAGAGCAAACAGTCCATCCCTTACCAATTGTTTTCTTTTACCCAGAGCCCAAATTGCAAACATTTTTTGGTCAACTACAAAAGCATTCCAATAATGACTACGTGGTGATTTACACATCGAGCCAGCCCAAGCCATCTGTAAGTTAAAATGAGGAGGAGGAGGTTTTGAATTGAATCTGGGCTTAACCCCGCATTTGTTAGACTTCGACCTTGCAACAGCGTGCACCAAATGACCCACCCGTGACCAATACCTCCATCTTTGAAAAATACCAATTGTTCTCGCCTGCCATCTTTATGAGTCTTGCTATCATGTTCTTGTTTGTCTTTATTGCCGGTGTTGGGATCACCTGGTTGCTTGGCATCCAAACCCCCACTCACACTGAAAGCAAGCCTAAGAAGAATTGATTTTTTGGTACTTTTCGTCATTGGCGCCTCTAGCGATAGTTTTTTTTTTTTTTTGTTTCTAGTAAAAAAAAAAAAAAAGAAAAATCCATGTAGGCGACCTCGAGGTACTTGCAGAAAAAGAGCAGCAGATGTCAGCATAGGATGCAGCTTCCTTGAGCAGCTGTGCAAACGAGGCAAATGAGAGTGTCAAAATTAGGCTCTTTACGCAGTGATAATAGCGGCTGGAGTGGCTGTTCACATGATGACGATCTTTTTCGCTGAAGAAATGAAACGATGACGCATAGGTCCAAAAAAGCTGCTGAGCAACCATCACCATTTTTCATGCACCACGTTATGTCTTGATGCCTTTATTTAGACATCGAATTAAAAAGCATTCACCTATTTGTCCACTACAGAAAAGTGACCCGCGTGCCATTGGAAGCGTTGTCATGCTTAATTTTAGAATGGTTGCTCAATGTTGGTCTGCACTTGCCCAAGCGAGAGATTGTTTATTTTGGAACAATGGCTCCGTGTGGCACGGATAAAGAAAGCGACTGGGCCTTTTTTTTTTTTTTGCCAATCAAGCGCCACGTGGAAACGTCCATTTTTAGATGGCTCATGCTTCACTTGTACAGATTTTTTTTATGATTGATGTTTTTTGATGAAAGGTCATTTGTTCTTTATTTCAGGAGTAAAAAAAAAAAACGCCATTCTCTCTCCAAGGTTCGACAAAAGCGTGGAGATCCAAACCAATTGTCTGCTATTGAAAGTCCGAAGCATAGGCATGATGCCAATCCATTTTTGGAGCTTGACGATGTTCAGATTTAGTATTTAAACAAGAAGGTTGCTTCTAAGTTTTTAATTTTCCCTTCTCTCTTTCTATACCCTTTTTAAATATATATTTTACTCATTGTATATAAAATGCCATTACCATTGGATTTAGATGCGCCTCGAGCTGCTTGGTTGTTTAAAATGTCCCATGGCTTTGCAGGCAAGGCCAAATGGCACCCTCGGTTTTTTATCTTGCTGGACACAGAATTGCGTTGCTACAAAGATGAGGTAAGCCTCACCCCCTTATTTTTTTTCTACAATTGACCCTGACGGTTTTTGTTTATTTGTTTTGCTAGCATGCCGAGAGCCCTTCACAGACGCTTCACCTGTCTGAAATTAAGCAAGTGATCCCTTTGATGGACCGGCCAAACACATTTCGATTGGAGCCAACGTTGGCTTACAAACAGCGCCAAAACAAACCATGGACCATCGAGTGCTCATCACACCATGAAATGGCCTTGTGGTACGAGTGCCTACAGCACCGCATCAAATTGACGCCCATTTTTGAACCACCTGTCTGCACCCGGTCCTCCCGCTCTCATTATTTCTTAACCCTGAGAAGAAAGAAGCAACCCACCATCACACCATCGTTTTCTACCCCACCTATTCTCATGACACCTTCCATGTCCACCTCTTCCACCTCTACCATACAAACGCCTCCCGCGTCCATAGGCCAGCGCCGAGGCGCGGTCATTCAATCCTTACAGTTACGAAATGAGCCTTTCGGATCACTTCATCCCTTAGAATTACCGCCTCCCACTTCCCCAACCTTGACTTGTACCACTCTCACCTCCTCTGTTGTATCATAAAGAAATATAATCCCCTTGTATTATGAGGTCATATAAAATGAAGTGCACTATCTATGGCAGAGGAGGAGGAGGTTTGTTCCTGGCATAGACAAATTCTGTATCGGCTTCATACACAATGAAATCATCCTCTAACGACTCATTCATGTCATCAAAGTCGTAGTGCTTGTTGATTTTGTGTTGATGCCAAGACATGGTTCTGGAATAAATAAGCGGTCAGGGATCCATTGCCTTATTTTTTCAATTTCTTTTTCGGGTACACACCTTGACAAGAAAGGCGTCGGCTGAGGCTGGGGTTTTTGCGGGCCATTATGCGAGTGGTTGAGGCGTGGCGGGATGACCAGATGAATGCCAAGGCGGCTGGAGCTTGCATCCTAATTAAAACAAAGTGAGCCGACAGGGTCAAAATAAGGGAGGCAAAGAAAAGAGTAAAAATAAACCATCGGGATTACCGCTGCCAAAAGGAAAAGGTGGGTGAGGTTCCATTTTTTCGAGGCTTCCAAGTAGGCAACGACTTGGGACTTGTTTTGGCCATATTTTTCATACAACTCAATCATTGGCTCGTGTAAAGGGTGGTTCAAAAATTGGTGAATCTATATTTATATTTTTGCATCCACCGCATGGGAGAACAGGAGAAGGGGTGAGGAGGTCCTGGAGGGGGCTTCCAATTTTTTTTTTTTTTTTTTTACCTGTTTGCAAATGCCATGGATCAGCCTTCCGGCCGAGAATACCAAATAGCCTTTGATACCAAATAAGAAGCGGATACCATCCTCCATTGTGTTGTGATCAATGCCGCCCCCAAGGCGAGCAATAAGCACTCGCATGAGTAGATCGTAATGGCTGGCACCAGACTTTACGGTGACTGAAAAATAAAAAGGTTTAGTCCGGGCTTTTGTCTCGCCTCCATTGTCATTTTACCTCCAGGAACAGGCAACAAGGTCAGATCGAGGGACGGGGTAGCCAAAGTGACTTTTGTTTGGGCGGCATCTTGCTCAAATCGCTTCGACCACATCTTGATTTCCTTCAGGGACTCCATGAGCAGCTATCATTCAAAAAAGGTGAGATGACAGAATGCTTTGTATGACTATGACATTTTACTTGGCAATAGCGGATCGCGCCATAAAAGGATTCATTGGTGAAACAGTGCGAGTTCTTTCGGACAATGATCGAAGTTGACTGGTCCAAAAGTTGGCGGCTGATGCCCAGGCATGACGGCAGCATCTCTTCCAAGATCGGTATGATTTCTGCAGCCTTGTGCTTGTAGAACGAGTCCTTGTGTACATACTCTTTCGCGAGTTGTATTATATCCACAACAATGGACGCGTCATCGACCCAAAAGTTAAACTGTGCCGGAGTGATATCGGGTGGGCCGTCAAGGGTGCCGGGTAAATTTGTTGAGGAAGATGGACGAGGCGTGTGATGCTTCAAATTCAGCTGTTCATGGTAGAGCAAATCAATTTCAGATACGAGCGTGCTGAGGGAAGGTGGATCTGTCTGGAGACGGTGCTGGGCTGACTGGTAATCCAGAGACTTGTAATAGTTCTTGGACACGGTATCACGCCAACCTTTCATGCGATTATTCTAGATGTTATAAAGCAAGGGTGAGCAGCCCTTTCACGGCCTCTTTTTTTTTTTTTTTTTTCTTTTTTACCTTGAGCTGGAGCAGATCCTGGTATTTTGATTTCAAATTCTTGATGACGGGTTCAAGATTCTCCCCAGGGCTATTTTTCAAGAGACGCCAGATTTCAGGTCGCATATCCCTGGGAGCAGCCGACTTTATCACACGCAAGAGCACTACCAGATGACCCATGACGGCTCGCGTCAAGGTGTAGTTCCGTCGTGCAGTGGCGCTGAGTCGTATATATTTTTCATAGCAATCGCGTAACAGGCAATAGGCATCCCACACATTGTTCAATTCCAAATCAAGTTCGTACCTAAGTGAGATAAAAGGAAATGAGCCGAGTTTTCTTTTTCCAAGACGGAAAGGAAGAGGTAGACTTGCTGCTCGTCTTCGACATTTTGTAGGCGTTCTTCAAAGGTATTTTTTTTCGACGACAGAAATCCAGCATCTTCACTGGCCCACTGTGGGTGGGACACATATTCGTCATTCAAAACTTCCCAGCACACCTGGTCGCGACCTTGGCAAGAGCCTTGCTGGGTCTAACAATGAGAAGAATAAAAAAAAAGGGGGCGAGAGGGTGAGGTGGTTCCTTACCGAGACGGGGATGAGACGGTAGCTCGGCCCATGGTTATTCTGGCGTGGATGCGTTGGCTTGGTAAATTCTTCAGATAGAACATCTTCTTGGACGATTCGGCAGAAACGTTCGTACAAGGGCAAGTTGTTGCCCAGGAAGGGTTTGACGTGCAGGCACATGGATTCGGCATCGACGACTTGTTCACAATATAAATCCAGCAGGCCAAGAAATTCTGTAAACACCGCTTCACAGGAAATATGATCTTGGATGGCAAAGATCAATGGAGGATTGCCACTGTGCAATGTTTTCCATATGGACATTACTTCTAAAGGAGGCAAGTTGAGTTGATCCTTGGCATCTCGTAGCCATCGAGTCATGCGGTCTTCGTTCAGTGGGGACCGGAACGGCTTCGTTCGCACATCCGACATTGTCACGACTGGTTCATGGGCTGCTGCAGGTGATTCAACAGACTCGCTTCGGGGCCGATTCTATTATCATAACAATATATAAATTGAGTGAGCATGCACAAACAGACAGCCGTCCAATGGGACGTGTGTTGCTGTAAAGGGCGGTACGCACATCCGGTTCTAGAATGTGATAGGGGGTATCGGCAACATGGCCGATTCGGGACCGTTTCTACAATCATAAGAAGAATGGGTAAGATACACGAACGATAAAGTCGCCCTCTAGTGATCGTCTTTTTTTTTTTTTTTTTTGTTCACCTCGCTGCTGCCAATGTCGGTTCGCTTTTTGCGTTTGATATGAGTGGACATTGAGGAAAGGCACAAGACTACAAGACAGGACGGCCGATCGCAATAAGAAAAGGCTAAATATGCCAACAAGATGCAGCAAAAAAAAAAAAAGAAAAAAAAAGGCGAAAAGCAAAAGATCTTGCCACAAAGCTATTGAAGAAGAAAAAGAAATAAAATGGCGGGGCAACAATGAAAAAAAAAAAAAAGCGGCAGCGAAAAACCTAAACGCTGGCAAATTTATTAATGGATAAAAAGTACTACTGCAGCTTGAGTGGTGGATTAGATGCTTTGAACAATACGAGGCCACGTTTCGCGGATCTACAGAACGAGATATGAGAGTACTGCTTAAGGAATTTAATAGACTACCTTTTCGAAAAGCGTAGGCTGCGTGCGTTGCAGCGCCTGGGGATCTTCAGCCAAACACACATATGTCGTCGACACGCCACACGAGATGACGGTGGCCACCGTGGAAAATGTGGATAGACCGACGATAAAGCACATCATCACCACCACAGGTGTCATGTTGCCGGTCTGGTTGAATGCAGGCTTGCTCACCAGCAAATACAAGTAGCCTAATAAAGAGGAGAGCACGGCGACAAGCAAGGCACCTATCGAAAAAAAGTGAGCTTTGTTCTCGGCGATCGCTAGCCCTTTGCGCTTGATCCTTACCCATGAAGAGCACATTGTTAATCAAATTATCGTTGATCATGGCTTGAATCCCTCGGTCCTTGATCAATGTCCAAGTGCGTTTTGCCGACTCGATATAATTTTTGCCATAGATTGCCACACCACTGAAAGCGTAGTTATTGAACCATTCCTAGATGCCCACAGAGCAAGATGAGCTATTTTCGCAAAACAGAGTGCCGGTGACTTACGAAGAAACCCTGGAAGCAGCCGACGATACAGTCGACAATACAGAGAAAGATACTGCAGAGAGCATTGTCGGAACTGCCACGCGCCAGAGAGATAAAGTAGCGGATGAATTCGATCAAGGCAATGAGAAGGCTACCAAAGCAGATGCTGCCAAAACTGGTAGTCATGGCCCGCTTGAAACTGGGACAGGCTGGATGGGCGGTGGTGTCGAAGTAAACCGAAGCATAAATCCCAGCTAGGGTCACATAGGCCACATACGAGATCACTTGCGAGGTCCAATAGAACGAGAACACCAGGAACACCATGGCCAGGTTCAGACTAGCATTGTTTGGCGTCGAGCTGTAGAAGCGCTGATAGGTGCCCACCACCGTGATCATGAACCAAATCGAGAACGCAGTTTGAATGACCAAGGCAATCACCCCAATGATGATCGTGCTCGGGTGTTTTTTCATGACGGAGATTGTACTTTCAAGCATCACTGCATGTAAAAAAAAAGCAGAATGCGTGAGCTCAACAAAAAAAAAAAATGCCAAGACCAAAAAAAAAAAAAGCAAGGGTTTACCTGTTGCAAACGGGATCCGATGTCGCCACCAGAAGAAACAGAGCAAATATAGCACGGCAAAAATCAAAAACACAATGGCTGCGCTGTAGTAGTGCTGGACAAAGTAATAAATGGTCACCCCAAAGTAAACAATAATCGACCCGATAAAGGTGGCATAGATCATCTGCCGCGGGAACCTGTCAAAAAATGCCAAAAATATAAATTTTTTTTTTTAATAAAGTGAGGAAATGCCTTACGCATTGACAAGAGCAAGATACAGCAAGGACAGACCAAAGGCTACGACGCAGGACAGACCAAAGACTTTGACGGTGCTTGTATCAAAGACAATGCCGCCGTATTGTGAACTGGAAGGAACACCTCCTGCAGAGATGCTGCTTTGCGGTCGATAAACTTGAAGGGCAAGAACAGAGACTGCAATGAACGCTGCCAAGTTTAGCAACCAGAGACCTGCCGCCCACAAATCGTTCCAACTACGGATGCCTTTCGATGGCTGCAGTTTGGCCATGGGGTTGGCATTGGACATGGGTTGCGATTCCGCCTGAGGTGCATTCGTGGCATAGACGGGAGGAGGCGGGTACATGGTGGGTGGATCCCCATAATTTTGTTGTTGATTCATGTTACAACAATGCGAGCGAAATCGATCACGTATCTATGTTAAAAAAAAAAAAAAAAAAAAAGCGAAGAAAAGAAGGAAAACAACAAACACGAACCAAGTTTTAAAAATGTCGACCCGCTTGTGAAACCCGCCTGCCTGAAAAAAAAAAAAAGCATCTGGCATGCCTTTGCATGATTATTTGTGTAACATGACAGGCTTCTGGTTGCCTATTTTCAAATGCCATTCATCATTCTATAAATGTGGCACCCCAAGTCCTGTTTAATGGCTTTGCTGAAAACATACAGAGGCAAGGAAGGGTGCTAGAAGCTAAAGGTATTACTGGGAATAGAAAATTCATGAAACAAGGCGTGAGACGATTGAGGAGGCGAGGCGTCAGGCTTGGCAGACGGGGATGAGTCGAGCGGCAAAGCGGAGGATAAAAAATAGGGATCTAGCAAACTCAGCAGGTCTGGCACCCATTGTTGAGAGGAAGTGACATTGGCCATGGAGGCTTGACTGGGAGCCGACGGCGAGAGCGACGAGGTGGACAACGGTGGCATGGGGCTACCCCCCGACAAGTAACTACCGATCCGTTCACGAGCTTCCTTGATGGATGACCAGTCGCTCCAGATGGGTGACTGGGTCAGTTGGTCGAGCGATTTCAGCGCATGGATGGCCTGTTCGTCCCATGGATCTCGTTGGTGCTTTAGACTAAGGATCGAGGTGGCAGTGTCGATGACGGCGATCATGGTGCCTCGAGGAGGAGGGAAGCCCGGATGGTGGTCGTGTTCCAGGTACGTCTTGAGCAGATCAATCAGGGTATAAACTTTGGGTATGACGAGGTCGATGACGACAAGGACCTGGTATTCAAGGATCGACGTGGTGGTGGCACCCGTCAGGTCGTTGTTGAGAATGGCCTGGGTGAAGGACGAGGCTGCGTTGCTGCTGGTGAGGAAAATGTCGTAGACAGAGTTGGCAAAGTTCTGGCCAGGCTCGGCTTGACCAAACGGCTTAATCAAAACCACATGGATATCCAAGAGGTGATAGGCAGTCTCAATGCAGTATTTTTGAAAAGGAGACCAGGTGTGCTTATGGGCTTTGATAAACGTGGAAAACGACTGCAGAGCCTTTGCGAGACGAGGCAGCAGGCCGTCGACGCTTTTTTCGAAATGTCGAGGCTGCTGCTTGCCAGGGTACATGATGTTGTATTTGACGTCGGGAAATTCTTGCATCAGGACATACGTGTACTTGGACACCACCATACACGCATAATAAGACTCGACCAGATAATAGTAGGACTTGATCAGACGCAGATTTCCACTGGATTTCTCCATTTGATAAGAAAGCGACTGGTCAATATTCACTGGAGGCAGCGGTACCTTTTCCAAGTCAATGTAATAGGCCACTTGACCGACTTGATCCATTCATAAAACTGGGTCAGCCTCACTGTCTCCATTTTTTTTTTCAGTTCTTTACCATCAACAGAACCACGGACTGTGTTGCGAATGCAAGCCCAATAGCAGACACAGGCCAGCTCGGCCTCGACGCCGCTGATTTCCGAGGCAAAGAGTGAACCGTCATGAAGACCAAGCTTTTCACCCATCATATGTGCGAGGGACAGGAGAGCCATGCCTCGTTTGGGATAACCATAGATATTTTCAAACAGGCCCAAAATAATGACGGCTTGGTATTTGACAAAGGTAACCTCGGACGACGACTGGAGCAGCAAGAAATAGGCATAGTCGAGGAACGGGTTACGTGTGGCTGGGTCAGACGCTTCCCATAGACGCACAGGCTTGCCCTCCAGTAATTTCTTGAAATACTGGGTCGTGCCATAGATCACCGACAGCAAAATCGGGTCGGCCTGGTCGGACCAGAAGGCTTGCAGCACAAAGGTCTTGTTCAGCAGGATGGATTGTGGGTCCACAGAAAAGAAGCATTCAATCAGGCGCACCGCCTCGTCGGTAGAGATCGCAGACAAGGGATTGTCCAGGGGCTGCAAGATCGGTTCGCCCAGGAACTTTAAGCACATGTCTTGATAGACCGCCGCAGCGATAAAATTGTACTCTTCCGCGTTAAACAACGGAAGGCTTGTGATTTTGCTGGTAAAGATATTGACGACTTCTGTCATGGTCCAGGAAAACGTGTCGAGCAAGTCAAACATCTTGACATCCGGCACAAACGGATTAGGCGACAGACTGAGGCGAGCGATGGACAGATTGGTGATGGCTGCACAGTAAGTTTCACTGAATTCATTATCGATCAGCTGGTGCATATTCAGCGATTTGTCATTCATGAGGAAGCGAGCCGTGGCCGTCGGGATGGTGTACATGAGATTTTCAAAAATAAATTCCTTGACCAGCGACGGTTGCGACGAATGCTGCCGATGTCGTAGAAGTTTGTTCATAACCGAGTTCTTTGCTGGTCTGCCAAGAGGCCGGCGTTCCGGATACTGGCAAGCATCTGGACAATGGCGCTTCACACAAACCTGACAAGGCTGGCTCCCATCACATTTTATCTTTTTCGATCGACACACAAGGCAGCTTATCTTGCGTTTCTGCTTGACAATCGTAAGCTCCATGCTGCCAAAAAAAAAAAGTTAAAAAGAAAAAAAAAAAAGGTCTAGTCAGCCTTGGCTCCAGCTCTCTTTGAATGACCGCCACTCTCGCAAGGCGGGTCAGAGGATGCAGCTTACTTTTGGAGCCCTTTTTTCAAAAAAAAAGAAAACGCTGCGCAGCACTTTTTATTTGTGAGCGAGCGAAAATTCATCAATAAATGGCCTTCCTCTCACCTCAGGCGAAACGAAGAAAAAGGCTGGATTGCATATTCTGCCTCCGCACACTGCCTTCGATGCCAGGCCATGCTGAAAAAACCTGTCAATTGGTGGAGGATGCCCAGCCAGCTTTTAATCAGTTTCGCATTCGTGTCAAAGATTGCCAGTCGCATGAGATCCCAATGAACCAAGGCGTGATTTCCTAACGTTGAAAAAAAAAAAAGATGTTCCAATTCTAGGACGAATTCCCGCACAGTGATTTCACCCGTTGCGTTGTTCAAACATCGATGAATTCAAACACCGATAAATATTGGTTTGAAATAGCAGCTCCTGTTTTTTCTTTTCGCTTCCTGGCTTTTCTCGGTCTTTTTCTCTTTTGATTAAAAGAATCTCATTAAAATCATGTCGCACCATCCTGCTTTCACTATGTCTGGCCTCTGCATCGTCGGGTATGTTTCTTAGATGGAAGGCTGACAGCAGGATTCTTGGATGACTCAATGTTTTTCTTAATTTAATTCTTTGACCATTGGTGTTAGTGGCATTGCTGGGTTTGCTCGCACGCGCTCCAAGCCTTCTCTCGCTGCTGGCTTACTCGTGGGAAGTCTTTATGGCGTTGCCGGCTACTTGATCAAGGAGAACGCCGATTATGGTCACGAAACCGCTGTGGGCGCCTCATTGATTCTTGCTGGTGCCTCCATTCCCCGTGCCATTCGCACCAAGAAGCCTGTACCTGCCCTCTTAGCCGTTACATCGGTTGCTGCTGGCGCTTACTATGTCAAGAAAGTTATGGACTATGCTTAGATATCCCCTCTCTTTTTGCTCTTTCCACACTCTCCTTTGGTTTTAAAATTAAAAAACGTCGTGGCCTTTGTTTTGTTTATTTCTAGCTGGACTGTGGAAGTGTGTGAGAGAGAGAGACGAGCCATTGGTTTACTGGAAACGTTCTCTAAGCAGCTTTTGTAAACATGCCGGCTAAATCGTTCGTCTTGACGTACACTCCGCAGACGGCCCAGCTTTCACAAGAGTCATGCTCAGCACGGGGCGTATCTATCACCACGCACCATTCATACCCTGTATATGCATTTTGGGCAAAAGACTTAAAATATGCTAGCCACCCACCGTCCCATCAAGCATTGGTACTCTCGTGAAGGACTAGGAAAGGCGGGGGAAAAAAAGATGCGCATCACTCTGGATAAACTTTCCCCGGGCTGAGCTAGGACTGTAAGAGTGGCCAGATGACAATGCCCTGGTCCTCCCTTTTATTTCAAGTTAGTACATTTTGGCTGGGATTTTGGCCGATCAACTAAAAGCCCTTGTTGAAACTTTTGAAAATCCAAGACTTCCTCCCTCCTTGTATTTAAATGTGCTTTTTTTTTTTCTTCGCCTCAATAGATCGTCGTAAACCCTCTATTCGCCAGACCACTCCAAAATTTGCATGAAACGATAGCGTAAGGTGAGGGTTAATAGAGGTGACGTCTTGCAAACTCTCCCTTTTCTCTGCCGTCGTTTATTTCCCTCCCACCCCTGGCTGCTAATGCTTCTTTTTTTACATTTCGATCAAGCTGACAATTTCGGTAGACGACAAGTTTCCATTCTGTTTGCAGTAAACGTAGTCAAGATACACGTGCTTCGAAGCATGTGCATGGCTACACCCTATACACGTGTACAGTTTGCTGAGGAGAGACGCTCAGGCGTCTACCAGGAGAGTTTAACTGGGCATTGCACCAAACGTGGCAGGTGGTAGGCAAACACAGACATGTAGTCAGGCATCAAGTAAACAGTGGATGATATGCCTTTACAGCACCTGTAACTAAAATAGATTTTCACCATATGCTTCGTGCATGGGAGCGCTGGCGTTTTGTGTGATTAGTTAGAGCCCAATGGAAGGCCATGTTTTTCATCTTTTTTTTTTTAAATTTTCTGCAGGGGAAATCGTCCAAAGAAATGAATTTTCTGTTTTTGTTGTAAGTCTTATCCAACGCCACCCTAACCCGGATATGCAAAATAAAGAGGGCAAGACGCTTTCCTGTTTGCTCCTACTGTTCTGCGGGCGGGCAGCCGGGTATTTCTTTGAGCGGTGAACAAATATTTCTGGCGGACGAGCCAATCAGACGAACTGCCTGAATCATTTTCAAGTGCAAGCGCTTTTCATTTCTCGTGTCTGATTGTTGCCTCCTGGCTCGCCCCTGCGCTGTATGAGAGAGTTGCAATTTTAGTCAATGTCATTTCTCACCATCCTGGACTGGTAGGCAAAGTTTGGGGGTGAATTTATTCAGAGCAACCTTGCACTGTGATTTTTGATCAGATGGGCCGGGGGGTCCCATGGGGAAAATGGCTGATTTTTCATCTTTTTTAGCTGAAGGATCGGAGGAACCAAAACGAAACCGGCAACCTTCATCAATCGACCTGATTTTTTCAGAATCACCATTATTCATGAATTTGCGCATCCACTCATAGCCTTACAAGGAGACATCGCTGGCAGACAGAAAAGGTTCTTGTCAACATATTGTAGAATATTCTTGTGGAATGTTGATGCTTCTTCAGTTCTTCCTGCATCAACATAAGCCTTCATCATCACCAAGTAAGCTCGTCTTGTTCCATTAGACATCATATGCGCAGAATAGTTTGCCAAGTAAGGCGAAAGATCATCATCTTTCGCCAATTCTTGGGGGTCCACAAAGATCAATTTGTCAAGTTGATGGCTAAGATGAACATGGTTTTTTATAACCACAGCATTGATTTTTCTCTATAATATATAATATTATTGTATGTTACATACCAGCATATTTAAATTATATCATATTATCATATTCATTCCTTACAAAAACTTTATCAAACAAGACCTTGTCCATGAAGACATTCATGCCAAACTGACTTGTTCTTTGGTCCGTCAGTGAGCCAAAAACTGATTGTGGAAGCTTTGACCAAGCTTCCATGTAAAAATTGTCAATGACTTACCTTTACAAGCCGCTTGTCACCGAGATTCCCGAAATTTTCAAAGGCATCCATTGTACAAGTATACCATTGCATTGACTACGCAGTGACATTAAAATTAATGTTTACATCATGGTCAATATATTGCTCAGGAATACTGCACAAGTAGTTGGGACCAGGAACAGAGTCAGCTGGAAGAGAAGAAGCATCGAATCACTGTTTTTTTTTTCGAAACAAAGAAAATTGGATTACCGTATTCAGTCTCCGCACAGTGTCTGGTGATTCCTGGCCGGTACAAGTTGGGCAGAGCCAAAATTGATATGTCCAACTCTCCAAAGCAGTTCAAATATCCGAAGTTCTCGTTTGATGAAAAAGTGCCGCCAGTGCCTTCATTATATCGCATTTTACGACGGCTATCCACACTGTTGCTCGATTTTCTTGCATGAAAGTAAAGCAACCCCTTGGCACCGTGCGGAGGCTGAATATACCAGTCCAATTTTCTTCGTTTCGAAAAAAAAAAAAAAGCAAACGCAGTGCAGCACTTTTGAGTGATTCGATCCTTGTAAGGCTATGAGTGGATGCGCAAATTCATGAATAATGGTGATTCTGAAAAAATCAGGTCGTTTGATGAAGGTTGCCCAGCCAACTTTTGATCCGTTTCGTTTTAGCTCCTCCGATCCTCCAGCTAAAAAAAATGAAAAATCAGCTATTTTCCCCATGGGATCCCCAGGCCCATCTGATCAAAAATCACAGTGCAAGGTTGCTCTGAATAAATTCACCCCAAACTTTGCCTACCAGCCCAGGATGGTGAGAAGTGACATTGACTAAAATTGCAACTCTCTCATACAGTGCAGGGGCGAGCCAGGAGGCAACAATCAGACACGAAAAATGAGTACGCTTGCATTTGACTTTCCTTTGTTGCGCACTTGAAGATGATTTAGCAGTTCGTCCAATTGGTTTATACGCCAAAATTATTTATTCATCACTCAAATATATACCTGGCAGCCACCAAATGATGAAATCCGGCACACATTATTAATAAAGCATATGGAAAAGGAAGAGCTTCCTCTCTTTATTTTGCACACCCAGGTCCACGGCCAAGACTTCAGAGGAGTGTGAAAAAAAATAGTCAATTGCCTTTTTTCCTGGTCTTTTCCTTCCTTTCTTTTTTCTTCTCTTTTTTTTTTTTTTTTTAGCTTTGCCCGTTATGTCTCTAGGTAATTCATCCAATGTAGTGTGAAATGAACGTACTCACGGGCACAATTGCCTTGTAGAAAACTGGCAGAGCCAATTAGATGCTCATGAATTCCAGGTGTACAGCGAATTGTTCGCCAAGGTCGACACGGACAACAAAAGTATCGTGCTCAAAGATGAAGCCACGGCGTTTTTCCAAAAGGCATCCATCCCAAACAACATATTAACTGAGGTATTCATGTCAAAAAAAAGCAACTCCCTTTTACTAATGGACTGCTAACACACTATCTTCTGCTTCCACATGATTAGATTTGGTCAGCAGCTGACAAGGACAGCAAAGGTTTCTTAACGAAAGAAGAGTTTTCCATTGCTTTAAAACTGATTGCCTGTGCGCAACATGGCAAACTAACTGCGTCACCCATCTTGAAGACATCAGGTAAATCAGAAGACGTGCATGCGTAATGACAAAAGAAGGCGTGCCAAGCTCACGCTTTTTTCTTTTGTGGTCTTGGCATTGTTCGGTTAGTGCCGCTTCCTCAATTTGAAGGTATCTCCACATCAAAACCGCCTTTACCTCAATCCCGCCCACCTTCACGCCCTGCTGTGGATACCATCAGCCAAGACGAGCGTAACAGCTATATTCAACTTTTTCAATCCTCCAATCCTGTCAATGGCATTCTCTCAGGTCCGTAGTGCCTGAAAAAAAAAAAAAAAAAAAGGCGAGAAGATTAGGCTCATGCAGGTTCTTTTTTTTTGTTGTTGTTGTTGTATACGTAAAGCCGTCCAAGCTAGTACTATTTTTCGTCGATCCAACCTGCCCCAGTCAACACTTCAGCAAGTCTGGAACCTGGCCGACACACGTAAATCAGGTACCTTGAACCAGACCGAATTCATCATTGGTATGCACTATACCTCAGCCCTTGTCAACAATACATTGTCACAGCTGCCTACCACGTTACCTGCCGACATTTACGCCGCTGCCACTGGTCGTCTGACAATGGCTCTCAACCGCCAACGCACCACTGCCGTGCGCTCCCCCGTCCAGCAGCACCTAACCGGTCCTTCCCCCAGCCTTGGCCCTCGCCCCGCGACTGACCTTAGCCGATCCATGACATATACTGCGGGCACCGCCCATTCACTGCAAACCCCAGCCTTTGCACCCCAGCCCCAGCAAGACCTGCACATCTCTCAAGACGACTATATCAAATACAAGGGCATGTTCCAACAATTAGTACCTAATGAAACTGGCTGTGTGTCAGGTAAAGCGGAAAGGAAAAATAGAGGGGACGAATACATGGACATCTTACCTGACCTTCTCTTTGCTGAAGGCATGGACGCTGTGCATTTTTTCCGTCCTTCCAAATTACCCGAGGCAGATTTGGCCGCTATCTGGGACTTGTGTGATACACGATCGGCAGGCGAACTGAATGAAAACGAATTTGTGGTAGCCATGCACTTGGTGCGGCTCCGTATGACCGGTGCGCAAATCCCCACTGTCCTGCCTGCACCCCCTGCTGACCTCGTGTCAAAGCAGCCTTCCTCCAATCCACCCTCGACTGCCTTTGCCGACGCTTTTGGTTTAGGTATTGAAACAAGTGAAAGAGAGAAGGCATGTCTCTTACGGCGATTCTTTTTTTTTTACCTTTTTCCTAGACACGCCGGTACAGCCGCAGCGGGCAATGTCGCCCTTTTCGGATACGTTCTCAGCCCATCATACTACCTCCTTCGTTCAACAACAATCTACTCCCTCGTCACTCTTCCCGGCGCACACGCCTGTGCCCGCTACTCAACAACACCACACTCCGCAAAAGCCCATCTTTGATCAGCAGCAACCATCCCATCAAACAGTCATGTTTGAGAATGCATCTACCCATGAGCAAGTCGCAACAGAAAACAAACTGATTGATTCGCTGCGGTCTCAGGAACAAGTTCTAGACGACTCGATCGAGTCTTTAAAGGCCGAGCTCGACAGGGAACAAAAGCACCTGATGAAACTCAAGGGCACGGCTGAGGAACTGGAACGGCGCGTTGAAGCTCGCACCAAGAAGCGCGACGAGCTGCAAAAGCAGCTGAAGATGAAACGACAGGAAACCAAGCACTACAAACACCGCGTGGACGCAGCCAAGGATGACCTCGCCCAAGTGGACATGGACATTCACCGACTTCAAGGCGATTATGCGAGCCAGCATGTGCAGGAAGACACCTCTTCGGACGACGACATCGCTGCCGTGGATGACAAGGGAGACGTGTTTGCGCTTGCCTCAACGCCGTCCATGCAGCAGGACGTCTTTTCCCCTGCGGCCGAACCTGCCACTACTGCCTTCCACAACAAAAAAGCCTCTGATCCTTTTGCCATTATCCAATCCCCCTCTTCTCGTTCACCTGCCTCGCCACCACCTATGAACTCTCTTAAGAAGAAAAAGGCTGTTACCATTGCGTCCCCTTCCCTTTCACTTGATGACGATCTGACAGCCGATATCGAAGCCAAGTTCCCGGATCTGAGCACCATGGAGCACACCTTTGACACTCGCCCACACCCAGCACCCTCCATCTCACCCTCCGTTTCTTCTTCCAAGCTCCCTGCCAATGCCCCATCACCATCTTCCTCTCGGTCCCTCGCTTCCCCCACAATTGCCTCGGCCCCCGTTCCCGAAAAAGAACCCGCTGTCAAACCCTCCAAATATGGCTTTGACCTTCATGACTTTGAATCGCCAAGCCCACCTGTCGGCGGCAGTGCTGGCCCCTCCATCAACTCTATCCGCGACGACCTGTCTTCTCTGTACAATAATAGCTCCTCCACACCTGCCTCCAATACCCAATCTCCTACTAATGACGCCAAGGATGACGCCGTCAAGCCCAGCTTCTCTGATGTCTTTTTCTCCTAGATCCAACTTCCCCCTCTCTCTTATTTTTTTTTTCGGTTTATATTGCCATATTGCCAATCACCTATTACACTTTATTTACAAAAAAATGTCGCAGTAATAGGAAAGGAAATGTCGCAAAAAGAGCTATTAAACATGGAAATGTGAAGGGTAAGTTTAGCATGCGATGGCGAATGGAAATTCAACTTACCAATAAAGATAAATTGGGAAGATGCCAAACGATTGCAAATGTCGCAAAGACATGAGAAATTGAGGAAAATGGTGAGAATATGACTTTTTTTTTTTTTTGCAATCTTACCTGTAAATATACTTCAAACATCAACAAAAAAAACGCTGACGTTGCCATCTATTGATGGTAGTTTTTTTTTTCGTTTTCCTACAATATAAAAAAGTATGAGAGATGCTCAGATATTATACGCCCCAAGCACTTACATGAACACCAGAGGGTAATGGCGGGGAGAGTGGGGCGAGGTTGGTGGTGTTCAGGAGGGCGGGTCAACGCAAGCGGCTGAGCGCCGTTGCTGATGGTTTCGTCGAGGATCCAGAACATGTTGGCAGAGGCGGACACGTCTCGATCCCACACCGTTTGGCAAGTGGTGCAGAACTTCAAAGCAAAGATAGACGACTGATCTTGCGTGCGCACAGGAGACAGTTGGTCACCACAGGTGCTGCAGTTCTAGTTTGGATCAGCAAATTAGAAATGCCCACCACGCTCATTTTTTGACGTTCTTACCTGGCTGGTCCAGAACTCGTTGGTGTGGGCAACCATGCACAACGCTCGGTGCTGTCGTTCGATCAAGTGCTGTCTGACGTTGTTCGTTCTGCCCACTGCGTGCCCACGAAAATGTTGGGCATCTCGACCAACCATGGCATCACCGAATGAGATCAGTGGCAGGCCATCCCCTGTCTCTTGGGAGCCGTGATACGGTAACTTGCTGGCTCGTATGCGGCTAGATTATACATAGAAAAGGAACATGAGATAACGCAAATAGGCCATTTTTTGTATTACGTTGGTTGCTGAGGGGGGTCGAGGTATTTTTGTTGGAGTGTCAGAAGATGTTGCTCCAATGCTTCAATTTCGCTGTTTATGGCAGCTGTAGCAAGGTCATGCGCTGTACCATATTGATCTAGTGCATGGTTCATTTGTCGAGCAAATCGGTGCTGGTCTTCTTCGGATCGAGTTTCAGGGTGCACACCAAGTGGCTGGTCCAAGGTTATGCGCATCATTTGGTCCATCAGCTCATCATGTTGTTCGCGCAAGCGCCCCAGATTATCCATTCGAGACTTCGTGTTGCTGTACTCGTCCTTGATTTGCAGCAACCGAGCATGCCTTCTTCGTTGTGCCTGTCGCTTTCGTTGCTTCCGATTTTTCCTTGTCTTTCGCTTGTCTCGACAGCGTCGGGTGTACTTGCGAGATCCAGTGGTGATGAAGTTCGCAGCAGTGGCAATTGCTCGTTGCTTGCCTTTGACTAATTCGAAGTTGGAGATCGCATGATCTGTGTTGTAAAAGGCAAAGGTTGACTCGGAGCATATGAGTTTGTGTCGGACGGTCTGGCGAATGGCAACGGGATCGGCGGTTTTGGTCATGGGCGTATTCGCCTCAATGTCCGCCATAGTCTCGTAGGCATGCACTTGCTCAGGCACCGATGGCAGGGGCTGGATCTTGCGACGATTCATATCTCGTTGAATATGCGACTCCTTGCTGGTGGTGCAATACTCTTTCATGGACATTCGGCGTACCGCATGAGGTTCATGGCCTCGCCCAAAGGAGGTGGTCAAAACTGCGCGCCGACCTGGATCAATACCACAAAGAGTGAAGCCAGCAACGTCTTGGTTGGCCAGGTCGGGTGTGTGAATGACAGGTGGATCAGGGCCATGGGGTAGGCGGGAAAAGACAACGTGCAGTTGCACTCCATCCGTTCGCATCACACCAGAAAAAAAATGACCACGAATCCATGCCCGGCGGAGTGATTCAAAGCTAAAAAAAAAAAAAAAAAAAAAGGTTAGACCTCTTGCTCGTTTTATTTTCCACATTTTCCCTCCTGCATCTATCCATTTACCTGGGGTATCCAAGCTTTTCAAAAGCAAACACTTGCCAAAAGATGTGTAGCTTGCGCAAAAATGGTGGCAATCTTGTCACTTGGTCGTTTGGTGATTGCCGAGAGCCTGTGAGTTGTGTGATGTTTTCAGGTGTGATGTCCACGAACCGAAGTTTGGACGAAGGAAGCGGCAAGAGAGTGAATGAGGGCACTTCGATATCATTTTCATCACCAATTGTTGCACGGTAATGATCATACACGTCGAGTATTGCTCGTAAAATTGGTAGATGCCGACCTGGGTCAGCACGCAGTGTCTCTTGGGTAATCGTTGGTAACTGTGGAGGTTTCATCGCCCATAGTTCGTTCAAAACCAGCACCGTAAGAGATCTATGTCGTTCTGGTATTTCCACAGGTAGGGGCTCCATATTTCGGGTAATTATGGCAAAGGTTTGGTAGACGTAATCCTTGATGATACCAAGGATTCTGGAAGGAGGTGCCTACAAAGAAATGAAAAAAAGAGTATGGAGGTCAGCCAAGTTTGGGAGTCGTTTTTTTTTTGTCTGTTTCCTACCTCACCGTCAACAGCAAAGCGAAATTTCACAAACTTCTTGATTCGGCCTTCAAAGTTCTCCGTAATGTGATTACGGTTTGCAGTAGCCTGAAGCTTACAGGCCATGGACAGCTCGGCGGTATGACCAGGGGTGTCATATGTAGCGACGTTCAGCAAATCTTGGTTGAATTCATGCCAGTGAGTTAGCACAGTGCCCGGCACACGTTCATCGGACCGTTCCAGGAATGCATTCAAGTGACCACGTGTCAATTGAGTCATCAAGTAAAGGCCGTTCTGTGTAAACAAAAAAGGCGGGACTTGATCGGAGTGATGGGTGGCATAATCCAGCAGGAAAAGCTGCAGCCGTTTTAATGTCCTACGCAGATAATCGGACTTGGCCTTGATGTTGGTGATCAGGACGTTGCGATAGGTTGGTCGGACAATGGAATCAAAACTACGGACGCGAGTGTAATCTTCAGAGGCAGGCAGTCGTGATGACATGAATTGCTTCTTGCTTAGCGCTCTGAATGGGCAGGCAGGGTTGGATGATCGTGAGTGGCCAGGAAGGCCGCAGGTTGGGCATGTTTCAGGCGGGTGTTGATTTTGTGCTGCCTCCCGCAACTGCTCATCGCCAAGACGCTGGAGAACGTTGATCTCGTTCATCATGTCACTATCAGAGCTTGTTGTGGCAACGATCGCTATCAAAAATAAAAGTTAAATAGCCATGCAAAAGCTGAAAAGAAGATGCACTTACGATGTGATGGAGGGATGTAAAATGGACATTGTCGAGATCGGCTTGTTTGATGATGCGGGGAGCCACAAGCCTCGCACACGCGTAATCCTAGTTATAAAAACCAAGTCAATGCCAATGCCAACGTTGTGCTCTCATTGCATATTACCACCACGGTGCTTACGCACCCACGTTAGCAGGATCATGGCTTGCTGGCGTGTCAGTAGATGAGTTGTAGCGAAGCGGTCTTCATCACGTGTCAAGTCATTCAGCGTTGCTGTCGGTACATTGATAAGGATCAAAAACCAGCATTGCATGATCTTTTTGTTGGCTCCTAACGGTGGATGTTGTTGTTCCATGAATACAATAATAAGAAGGCAGCAATGAAGAAATAAAAGAAAAACGAAAAAAGAGAGAAAAAAAAAAGCGCGACGCCTTTCCTTCCGCTGGTCCTGCTTTATTTTTTTTTCTCCTTCAAACAACTTTGCTTGATGTTACAAACCAACTACCCATCTGTTCGGCCACCTCTTCCTGGTATTTCTGCAGGTGCAGAACACGTCAGAGATATGCTTGACAACCTTCACCATCTTCCTATCAAACAACAACGTTTTGTATTACGGTTGTTGATTGAAAATTTCCCCATGGAACCCCTCGTTTGGATATTAGCCATCGAGCTATGGTAGCCGTAAAACATTGTCCAGCTCCGTCTTGGTCTTGCTGTGGTCCTTGGCATTCTACAGTTTCGCCTTAATGTGCCGTTGGATTTCAAGAATGGGGGCCTCCTTGGCCTCCGTTTCATCGTTAATGCTTAGCAGAGGTTTTTGATCCTATAATTGCTGAGCACGACGCTTACCCATCAGGACGAAAGTACAAAGGAAAAAAAACGCGAAAAACAGAAAAAAGAACAGGGATGAAGTGATGAGTTTGAATCGACGTGAAAACGAGGGTTTGAGAGTGGGAACGGAATGAAATGTTTTTGGAAATCAAGGACGGAAAGCGTTTGTCCTTCAGCAAATGGAGGGAGGTACAGTGATATTCTTCCAAGTACCAAATCTCTTTCCCTTTAGTCAATCAAGGAAAGCTCAGGTTCTGAAAAAATGCAGGGTGAAAAAGCTTGAATGTGGTCTATTGGCTATGTCTCCGTTGACTTTCTATCCTCACCTCTTGGCATTCATTTCGCCAGACGACACATTTATCCTGAAACATGTGACATTTTGAAAGTGGAAACACTGTAAACCGGTTCATTTAGAACCGCCCAGATCTATTGCCCCTAATTAGTCCAATCCATGGAGTGTTGCAGTTTTTTAAATCTCAGCTGGGCTGGACACATCGCCTTGAGGCGATCCGGACTCATTGACATTCTCGGTGATGACACGCGACATCACCTATGCACCAAGTATTTGATGGCCCTGGTCAGTTCCAAACTTTGAAGCTGGGCAACATTTGATTCCTGTCCTCACTGCCGGGAACCTGGGTGTGTGGGAGAGGGAGGGTAGTTAACTATGTGTCTGTTTTTAAAGACGGACGACGACTTTCTCAAATCTCTGTGAAATTTTAGTGTAGCGAACCAAGTAATTTTAAATTTCGCATCTTTTTCAAACTCTAATTGTTTGAGTCACTCGACTATATGATTTGATCTAATTTGTAAACAACGATGAATTGGAAGCACCTCATATCTCTTATATTTATATCAGTTGTTAATACTACTAAACTTGCAGTATGTCCACTATATATGAGCCAGAAACAATGTGAAGATTGGGAGTCTGGTGCTTTGAATGGGACAATCACAAAAAACGTTACTGAAATCAATAATGTGTATTTTCAAGGAACTAGCTCTTAAAACAAGTTGTCTCCAGTTTTAGCTTCGTCGAGTCATCGTCATTTTTTTTTTTTGGTGGGAGATCACCTCCTATCTCCAATGGATTCTGAACGTGATAGAAATGAGAACAGTTTTATTGAACATACAAAATATAAGAATAAAAGAAAATGGGGTGTCAATGGATGCATGAAATGAAAAAAAAAAAAAAAAAAAAAGATTAGATAGGGTAGCAGAATCCTTCCGAGTACATAATTTGGTTGGCCTGTGACATGGCTTCCAATGCATTGTTGACCTGGGCAACGGTATACACCTCGCCAGAGAGGGCCATGCTCGTAATACGAGCAAACAAGTCATCAAAGATGATACCATTGTCATTGTCTCGGAGCACAATAGCCACGTGCTGCTTGAAACGATGTAATCTTCAGAAAGAGAAAATAGAATGAGTTATCAAAGATATCAACGGCTGTATATCGTGATGGCGGTGGGAGGGAGTTCTTTACCTGTCACCCGTGAGGGTTTCTTCCATATCTTCATCCATGGGCTCATCTTCGTCCATAGCATTGTCGTTATTGTCGTCTTCTTCGTCACTAGATAGGTCCTCATCATCGGATAGATCACTCTCCGAGGCGTCCTTGTTCGCTGCCACACGTCTTCGCTTCGACCGCTTGCTCTTGATCACTTCTTTAAACATGGCAAACTTCAGGATTTCATTGGCGGCTTGGGCGTCACGCTTTTCGACACGATCGCTCATTCGTGCCTTGGCATGGGCTGTAGCTAGACGGATCAAGGTTTCCAAGGTACGGGCTGTCACCGGGGCAGTCTTCCGATACAGAGAAGTGAGTGAGTTGGCTGGTATGGGGTGACTAAAAAAAAAAGCACACGCTCTCTTACCTTTTTCCTGGAGTCTTCTTCCTTGTCATTTCGCAGCGACGCATAGTCGTTGATGATGGTATCGGTGGCACGTTTGGTAAGGACAGGCGAGGTCTTGTGTTTGACATAGTAGATGTACTTTTTGAGGAAGGAGGACTTGAGGATCTTGGCGGAGGAGGCGCGGGTATTGCTGGCAATGCCGCTGTGTAAAAATCGGTTGAATTTTTCATAGATTTCGCCATCGTCAGCAATCTCTTCTTCGTCGTCACCCAGAGGATCGTCAAAGTTTTCTTGGATAGGGGCGCCTTCGTCGAGGCCGGGAGGGACATAGCGATGCATCCTGAGCACATGTTCCGAGATTTGGCGATCGCGGGCGTCATCGATGGTGTCGGTAACCACAAACAGCAAATCGAAACGAGACAGCAGAGAGTCAGGCAGGGCGATGTTCTTGCCAGGGTCTTTGGTCAAGTCGTACTGGCCATAGATAGGGTTGGCGGCTGCAACAACACTACAGCGAGCGTTTAGGGAGGTGTGGATACCAGCCTTGGCAATCGTCACGGTCTGTTGTTCCATCACTTCATGAATAGCCACACGATCGACGTCGCTCATCTTGTCAAATTCATCAATGCACACCACACCACGGTCAGCCAGCACCATTGCACCAGCTTCCAAACGGCGCTCACCTAACCCAGCATCAAATCAAACCAGGAATAGACGTTGAGTGGCCTGTTCCTCCTTCGTTCTTGTCTGCTTTACCTGTTTCCTTGTCGCTAGTGACCGCAGCCGTCAAACCCACGCCGGAGGAACCACGGCCAGTAGTAGCAATGGCCAAAGGTGCAGTGTTCAGTACATACCGAAGGATTTGAGATTTGGCCGTTGAAGGATCACCCACCATCAACAAGTTGATATCCCTAGCATGCGCAAAAACAAGAGTCAGTTAGAGGACAGCGTCCATGACCTTTTTTTTTCAATACCCTCTGATATGAGTGCCGTTGTCAAGATTCTTTTCCATCCCACCGAGTAACATGAGCAAGACAGCCTTCTTGATGTATTCGTGGCCCCAGATCGAAGGAGCAAGTGAGCGGGACAAGGTTTCAAACACGTTGCGGCTCTTTGCTAATTCCTCCATGTTGCGGATATCCATGTCGGTAATGACAGGGGCAGCAATACCACCACCCGATTTCGTGCTAAGTAGACTGATTTGATTACACAGGATCACTGTCCTGTATCGTTCAGAAAAAAAAAGGTTAAGCACTTTCTGCCGCCAATTCTTTCTTTTCCATTTTACCTGAAGGTGGAGCTGGTTTGCTTTCCGTTGCGATTACCCAAGGAGCGATAGATACCGACAATGCTGACACGATCACCAGGTTTCGTTTGATCCACCAGGTCGTCATCCAAAATGACATCGATGGAACGAGGAAGCTGACCGGCTGGGGCGCGCTCAGGCATTTCTTGGATGCTAATGGTTTGATGGTCACGGTAGGTACTAAAGCCGAATTCGGTAATCAGAGGGTTGCCATTGTCGTCTTCGGTAGGATACATGGCACCGGTAGGAATCACGTTGCCAGGGGTTGTGGCATCGGCGTATTGTCGTTGGTAATGGCGTTGGGTTTTTTCGGAATAGTGCACCGAGGTCACCACCTTGGGCCGCACCAGTGAGCCTGTGCAAGAAAGAAAAATGAGCCACCTGTTTTGCTTCGTCCTCTGCCTCTTCATGGGGTTTCTCATGTCTCTTTCGAAGCTTACATCGAGTGACAATGCCTTCAATGCAGACAAGTTTGCCCAAAAAGTTGGATCGAAGTGTTCTAGGATTGACATGATTGTCACCAAAGCTACCACGGAGACCGACGTAGAAAGGGACATCTTTGACTTGATACAGTTCAGGGTCGTGATCATTTTCCACAAGTTTGTAAAGAGCAGCATCGAATGCTGGCAGATATTCATTGGGATGGGCAATGACGCTGGTAAAAGTAGAAATGTCAATGGCCAGGTCCCTCTTTTTGTTGTTGTATAGCAATCGTGACTCATCTTACTTGTTGGCGTAGGTACGATCATAGCTGCGAAGGGCATCGATACTGACAATCATACGTCGCTGGCCACTGGCAAGCATGCCAGGGATTTGAGATCGATAACTACCTTTTTCAGGTGTGGCCTAAGCATCATAAGAAGACGGTGAGAATGAATCCATGGTGCAAAAACAATGAGAAATCAATGCCATACATCGCTGCCCAAGAATTCGGTAAACCATGCTTGACGTTCCTTGAACTGCTCATCAATGAGCTCAGGGGCTACAGGAAGAGGAGCAGCTGAAGTCGTGATTTCGGCCATGACTATATGAAAAAGAGGAGGGATGAAAGCAAAAAAACAAAAAAAAAAAATTGAATCGCGAAACTTTTTTTTGTCGCGGCTCGAGAAATGTCGAGTCACACCCTTTCAAACCCAGACACTGCCAGGCGCTGGAGTGCGACCTCCACCGTGAAGGCTACAAAAGATGCATAGAAACCAGATTTTTATTTATTTCATTTTTGTTATAGAAATAGAGCTACGCCTCACTTTCTTGGAAAGAGAAAAAAAGAAGCCCTGGAAGAACATGAGTGGACCGGATTTGGAGTTCGAGGCGCAAGGCCTTTCCAATACGCTTTTGCTTAACTAATCAACCGATCGGTTGAGTCTCGCCATTTCGATAAGAGAAGGAATGGCATCGTCCGTTTTTATGTCTATGCCGCACCTGGTTGCGATCTTCCATCTTTTTATTTTTTAGTCCTCCTTGAGCCAAAACGCTAGCAACCCATCTAAAAGATTGGCTGATGAGTCAGGGAAATCAGGGTTCATTTGAAAGGGTTCATTGGTACACTTTGTGGGGGGTGAAAAAGAACCGCAAACTTTAAAATGGTATGGATAGCCTTGAAAAGGTGTGGATGTTTGCTCACGCGATCAGGTTTCCATTGGTTTTTTTGACATTCCTGAATGACCAAATCAGGCCAACACACCTGCCTAATGTCCAGTTTTGATCCATTTATCTTTTTTGCCCACGGATTACGTTAGCCAAAGGGTTGCGTATCCCTCCGTTTTTTTTTTTTTTTTTACCCTTGTCCCATGCCGAGTCATTCCCTACTTTTTTTTTCCATGCTTGTCCAGCGTCGATGTTCGGCTGTTTGGAATGCACACTCTGATCTTTTGATTCAATGGCTCAATTGTCAAGATGGAGATCAAGTCATTGGCAGGAGAAAGTTAATAAAACGACTAATAAATAATGTGTAACGAGCACCCTTGGAAGAGTTGAAGAGGTTGTCTTGCTGGAGTCCCCTGTCGGCCATTGAAAAAAAAGACTGCGCGTCCATTAGAAGTGCTCCTATTTTTCCCATTTATCAGGGATGCAACAGCCCATCTTTTATTTTTCAAAAGGAAATCACAAAAAGAAAAAAAGTAGCCAAGACCTGCTCCATAACGAAAAAAAAGTACGTTAGGCCCTTTCACTCCTGGGTCATTAAGGTTTTGGCAGGGTCTGTTGTCTTTTTTCTTCCATTTTTTTTTTACCCTCGCACAAAAGCGAACGTTGTTCCAAAAGTAGACTATGCGTGCCCCATTTTTTTTCTATTTTTTCTTATAAAAAAAAATTATGCATTATTTTTTTTCTTCTCTTTCTCTCCACTCCATTTTTTTTTCTGATTGCTTAGCCTCTCCTTTTTTCTATTCAAGCAATGAAGATCTCCTTTGCTATTGCATCCATTGCCTCCATGGCTTGCGCCGTGAGCGCCGAAACGTTGCTGTTCCCAATTCCTCAGCAAGTTGACTGGACTGGTCATGGAGCACCTCTGGCTTCTAATTTTAAAATCACTGGAGCTAGCAACGCTAACGTTCAAGATGCTGCCAACCGCTACCTTCGCTTGATCCACAAGGAACAATGGAGCCCTGTTTCACCCGTGGCTAAAAAGGTCAACATCACCACCACCCAAGCCTTGACGGGCCTGAGCCTCAATGTCAAGGACAACGCTGCTACGTTGGATGCTGGTGTGGATGAATCGTATGCCCTCAATGTGCCATCCAATGGTGGTCAAGCATCTCTGGCTGCAGCGACTTGGGTTGGTGCGTTGCGCGGTCTGGAAACCTTCTCGCAACTGGTCACGTCCACCGGCAAAAAAGGAGGTCTCGTTGTCCACACTGCCAACATCACGGACGCTCCTACCTATGAACATCGTGGGGTGATGCTGGACACCTCCCGCAACTGGTTCCCTGTCCAAGACATCTACCGCACGCTGGATGCGATGTCCTACAACAAGATGAACGTCTTCCACTGGCACGCCACGGACTCCCAATCTTGGCCCCTGTATTACAAGTCGCATCCTGAACTCAGTCAGAACGGCGCCTACACTCCAGCCGAGGTCTACCATCCCCAGGACGTCCAGAACATCATCCGCTATGCGCACTCGCGCGGTATCCGTGTGATCTTGGAAATCGACAACCCTGCCCACACCGCCACCATTGGCTTCTCTCACCCCGACTACATGGCCTGTCTCTTTGACTGGTGGGGCCCCATCGCTGCCGAGCCTCCTGCTGGTCAGATCAACCCTCTCAACGCCGATGCCTTCAAATTGCTGAGCGATCTCATCAACGAAGCCTCCTCCATCTTCCCCGACAGCGTGCTCCATGTCGGTGGTGACGAAATCAACGGCAAGTGTTGGGAAACCAACAAAGAGATCGCCTCGTACCTGACTGCCCACAACATGACCACCAATGAGCTCTGGGCCGACTTTACCAACAAGCTCCTGGATGTGGTCAAGACCACCAAGAAGCGACCCATGCTCTGGGAAGACGGTGTCATTGGCGGTGGGGACTATCCCAAGAACACCATCATCCAATCCTGGAACAACCCCCCTGGCAACTTCACCTCCAAGGGCTACGATGTCGTCGCCAGTCAATGGGATTACTTTTACTTGGACTGTGGCAATGGTGGCTGGGTTGGAAATGACACGCGCTACATCAGCCCCACGCAGCAGCAAACTCCTGATGACACTTTCAATTATGGTGGCATTGGTGGCTCATGGTGCGCTCCCTACAAGGTAAAAGCATTTTTTAAAAATAGAATCCTCCCTTTTTTTTGACCTCCGTTTTTTTTTTTTTAGACCTGGCAACGCATTTACACGTATGACCCTGATTACAGCGTCAGCAAGGGTGACAAGGGTCGTGTGCTTGGTACGGAAGTGTGTCTCTGGTCGGAACAAAATGGACCCACCTCTCTGGATATGAAGTTGTGGCCTCGTGCTGCCGCCTCGGCCGAAATTGCCTGGTCTGGTGCTTACACCAAACAAAACGAACGTCGTACTCTGGGAGATGTCCAAGCTCGATTCCAAGACTGGGTATATCATATCCAAGCTCGTGGCATCGGTGCTGTGCCAATCCAACCTCGCTTCTGTACTAGTAAGTCACCAACGCTTTCTATGAGAAACAAACCGTCTGACATCTGGTTTTTTTTTTTTTTTTTACAATAGTGTACCCTGGTTCTTGCGATCTCAATGAACCTCCCAACTACACCCCCGCATAAACACCTTAATTTTTAATCCTTTTTTTTTACAGCAATAAAACACCTGATCCAATGCCAAAGACGCCTTCATTAAGACGCGCCGAGCCTTTCTTCTGTGTCTTTATTTATTTATTTGTTATTGAAGGGGATGCTCTTGTCTAGTCTATATACATAAAGTCAAAGTCGCAAAAATAATTAAAAAAACTACGCCTATTTGGCGTCCTGGGCGCTGGTTTCATTATTGGAGGTAGCGTCGTGTTCTCGGGTTTGAGCATCCTTTTCGCTGTGGTCCTCGGCAGCATCTTTCCCTTCATACTTGATATAGTTCTTGTTGGCATGTCGATGGTTAAATTTGAGTCGCTTGTTGGCCTTGTATTTGGTCTGGATTAGGTTGTAAAAAAAGCGGTAGTAGAACAACAGGTTGTCATACTGGCCTCGATAGTCCTCGGGTTCATAGGCATCGGCAAATTCGCGGTAGGTATAATAGATGGCTTCGATGGTGGCTAGGTAGTTTTCGCTCATGTGCTGGAAACGCCAGAACAGGGTATTGCGAGGCTCGATGGTGATTTTCTGCAACTTTTGTAGCTGTGGCGCTTCTCTGGCCATACGGTTGGCTTGCTTCCACGTCCCATCCAATACAACAATTCGGTCAAATGAGTCGCGAGGGATCTCCTTCAAGGTCTTTGCGTCCTGAAAGAGAGAGGGTGAACAAAGGGTGCTTCGATCAGGCCGTCTTTTATGAAAATGTCAGCACTTACAGGACCTGGAAACAATAGCAAGGTACGTTCCGGATGTTCATATTCAGGGATATCATTGTAGCCATAGAGATGGACATCGTCTGGGGCAATGATACGTGCATGCACCGCTGTGGATTTGCCGTCCAGCTCTCGTTCATGCTTGATCCTACGCACCGCAGGCGCACAAAAAAAAAAAAAAAAAAGGTCAGGCACACTTTCACTCCATACCTGAAGCTCTCGTTGCCTGATCTAGTTTAGTCATGGCTAATATAAACTTACACATCCAAGGGTACTGGAAGCTTGACGGTAGGGATCTTTTCTCGATCACATCCCAAAACTTGGAAGCATCGGTAGCAAAAATATTTTACTGTCTTGTCGCAATGGGTGCAAAGCGTACGGTCTTGGGCTTGATGAAGCACTGCATCATCGCTGATCTTGAGATCAGACAAGCTGGATTGAATTGGAGAAGGTGAGCGACCTCGTTTGCCATCCATCATGCACTTTGACATTTCAAATCAATTAAGGAAAGAAAGAAGAAAAAGGCAAAAAGGTAAGAAAAAGAAAAAAAATTTCGGACTTGGCTTGTCACTCCCTTTCCTCTATTTTTTTTTTTTTTTGTGAATTGACATTGGCACCATGTTACCATTGAAACAGGCTGCACGACTATCAGCCACTCGGCCTTCATCATTACTGTGTATTCGACGAGCCTATGCTGGTAAGTGTGAATGTCCATGGACATGAAAAAGAACTTTTGGCTTGATCACTAGATCAGACAAGCTGACAGCGCATTTTTCATTGACCCTAGCCTCCACCAGCACTCATCCTACTCCTTCCAACACATCCATCACAAACACCTCCAATAAATCAGAACAACCCGATGCCACAGATAAAATGGCAACCACCGAAGAAAACAAGCCAGAGGAAAAACCCCAAGGAGGTAAGTGAAGCTTGCTCACAGAAGCTGGCCCAATGGATGACGCTTATTTCCATGCGATAGAATCCTATGAGGAACGAGAAAAGCGTATGAAGCGAGAAGAAAGAGGCTATGCGTTTGGGGCCAACCACTGGAACTTGGAACGAGCCTCAGCTGTGGCCTTGGTGCCATTAATCAGCACCCAGTTTGTGTATGGCGCTCACCCGGTCGTCGACGGCCTGTTGGGGGTGGTGCTGCCCTACCACATTTACATGGGCTTTGACTCTTGCATCACTGATTATATTCCCAAACGTGTGTATCCTCGTGGTTACAAGGCCGCCATGTGGGCATTGAAAATCTCCTTTGGCTTGACGCTGTGGGGCTGCTACGAATTCAATACCAACGACGTGGGCATGACCGAAGCCATTCAGCGGATCTGGACTGCCTAGAATAAACACTGCTTTTTTAATAGATTTTTTTTTTAATTTTAATGTTGTAATTATGGAGTTGGAGAGAGAAAGGGTAGCAAAAAGCATGGCCTACATGAAGCGCACGTGAGGCAATTGTCAAGAGATGGGTAATTTCATCGGACATAGATGAAGAGGCATAGGACATAGGGGTGGATAAATCATACGTATTTTGTGGGTTTTCTACTGCATTTGCTAATGTAAATACACCATTTACAGAGCGATGAACTTGGTAGATCTCTCGTGTTCGGATGTAGGCCCGATGCTTACGCGAGGGCAATACTCTACAGAACACGGAGAGGTTTGCATATTTGAGTATCGTCAACTCTACGTTATTGTAAGCGAATTGGGTCAAGGAGAGCTGGTCTGCCCAGTGAATCGATGTCGTCAGGGGAACGCCAGCCTAGTCCGCAGGAAGAGCACCAAGACCATGGGCAAGGCAGGCGATGAGCGACCAATGTGCGATATAATGTTGTTGATGTCAGATCCAATGGTCGCGGCCACCCCAGGGGTGATCGTGGTGGTAAATTGAACCAAAGCTATGGCAGTGACGAAGCTGAGCAAGTGGTCAAAGCATAGGGAAGGATTAGGAAGCTGAGGGAGGTAGGAGGCAGCACTTCATCACAAAGGCAGCGGACTTGTTGTCATTGGCGACGGTCAAAGGGACTTTATCCTACACGTGGCGCCAGTGAGCTGACCAAATGATGTCAATGATAGTGTCGAGGACAAGTGTCGAGGACAAGTCGTATTGAAAGAGGTGAAAAAAAAAAAAACTCGTCAGCCAACACTACGGGAAAAATGTTGCGAAAAAAAATAGCGCAGCCAGTCAGAAAGAAGAGCGTGAATTTGTCACTAAACCCACTACCATCGCTCAATTCACTGAGTAATCCACAAAATCAGGAGCAAGGACAGTGCCAATTTGAAGAAGTTTGAAGCGAAGTTTGCTTTCATGTTTATGAGTGCCTTGACCCACAGATTGAATGATGGCATGATATTCGTAAGCTTGGTCATCAGCTGGACAAGAAGTTGATCTGTTCACACATTTTTTAAAAAAAATATATTAGTGCTAATATAATAGAAATGAGCAGGGCGTGTGTGAGCGTGAGCAGTGGAGAACCTCATTTTCTCGTCTTGCCCTTTTTTTTTCCTTCTCTTTTCTGTATTTTTTTTTCTTGTTCAGCAAAATGCAATATTTTCCCAAAGATCACCTTCAAGCTTTTTACGAGGCTTTATGCTTTATGAACGACGCATCGTTCACGCGTGCACGAGATGAATGGCTTCATCTGGCCCCTCTTCAGCACGGACGTGGTGAGTGGGAACTTACCGAAGAGCAAGTCCTTGCTATTTGGACACAAGCCAAAATATACCGTGAACGTAAGTCACACGTTGAAACCAGTGATTGTTGTCCTCACCACTTTATGCTTCAGGCACTGGGTCTGCTGATCCTCGTGCCCAAGCAGAACGCCGTCGCCAAGAGGCGCGCCAGGCTGGTCGCCGCAAAAAGAAACAAGACCAGCGCAACCCCAATGCCATTGGGCCATGCAAGGCCTGTGGCAACATGGGTCACATGACTGCTGCCAGCCATGCTTGTCCCATGCACAAAGTCAACAAGGCCAACTTTCTTCGGGAATGGATGCCAGGCCATGTCACCTTTGCTCGAAAGGTTGGCTTCGACGCGGTTGTCAACTTGCCGTACGCTTTGCCTCTTAAAAGAAATATTGAAGCCACCAGCAAGTGCGTGAAGAATATTTTGGTGCGTGTGCAGATCTTCTTGAATCATTTTGCTCTGTCATTCCCTGATGAATTCAACAATTACCTCATCTGCACCAATGGCCTTTATTCTCTTACCCAGCTGGTGTACCCTCGCAGCCCAGCCTCACGAAATGATCCTGCCAACCCCATTACCAGTGAAAATACCCGCGCACGCCTGCCCCCTTGCCTTCTTTCCCATTGGATGGCCTTTGCTCGCGACCACCCTGGCATCCGCTATGACCCAGCCCACTTCCATGGGCACAAATTTATCGCCGATACCCTGACTCCTTGTCTTGATGCATTGGAAACGGCCTACACCAATTGCTTGGCCGAAAAGTTTGATCGCAAGGTGAAGCGGTACATCAAATTCCTCTTTGCTGTCCAAGGACAAGAGGTAAGCTGGCAACTGAGCGTAAAACGGAAAGGGGGGAAACTCACTTTTTTTTTCGCATTTTAAAATAGGTGCCACGGTTGAACAATGTCGTTGACGATCTTTACCAGCTCTTTGCTGAACATACCACCACCACCGCTGAAAACAACTCACCCTCGCTGGATGTCCCACATCCACCATCACCATCCCTCACCCATCCCTCGCCGAGCCATCCACATGACATCTCTACGGGTGAATCGCAAAGCACGAACACGCCTGCCGATGAAGCCATTGCCATAATCACACAACAAGTCCTGGCTATGAAGCCGCCTGGCATGGGCTTGATTGACGAAGGAAAGCTGCAAGAAGATCCAACCATGACTCTGAAAATCTTGATTCAAATTGCGTCTGCTTATCAAGATTACAAGGACCAAGAAAATGAAAACCCTGTCAAGGTACCTCACTTCACCATCCTCCCAGAGCCAGGTCTGGATCGCCGAGCAATCCCAATCACTGCGAAGACGATCACTCGCCTGACGGAATACACGTCGTACACGCACACCAGTCAAGAGTTCGCAGCCGACCGACAAGTTGCTGGCCCTTCCCGGCCAGCCACCACCCCTACGACTGCTACCTCTGACAACAATCAGGCTAGCTTCTTGGGATCGCTCCCCATTTTTTTCGAGGTGTTTAAAATGGACATGTTTGGATTTTCAAGGTAAAAGGCAGAGGTGGGGTGGCAAGGTGTAGTCGAATCTCATCTATTTTCCCTACTCTTTTTTTTTTTTTTTTTTCTAATTAGCTCAGATGAAATGTTGGAGTCGATCATGCTCAACCCGCACTTTTTTGGTGCATTCGTTTGGTCGGACGGCGTGTCATGTTCGCTCCATTTCCACCGCCGTCCCCGGATCAATCGGCCAACCATCAAGTTACCCCACATGGACGACGTGCCACCCGACTTCATGGACCACTTCCGATTGACAGCCGTGGACCCAGGCCGACGGGCCATTATCACAGCGGCTTGTGGAACTCCATTCCCCCGTCAAATCCAGGCTGAGGATGGTGCTGGTGATGGCAGCAACAGTTATGATGAAGGCGCCTATGAAAGCGACGACGACGGTGATGGTGCTGCTGGACAGCCACTTAGCATGCTGCAAGAACTTACGCGTGACACTGGTGCATTAACACTGGAAACAGGTGCATCTGGTACTCCTGACGTGGACAGTGCTATGTTTGTGGAAAAAGACAATTTGTTCTATAATGATGATGATGACGAAGCCAGCCTCATGTCACTGGATGTCCCAGCCACTGTGTCTCTCGTCTCAACCGCTAGCAACGACCCACTCCCAGAAGCATCCCCTCGGGAACCATTTCCTGTTTACAACGTCTCTGCTCGGGAGTATCGCGCACAATGTGGAACGCAGAAACGAATGCAAGAGTTGGAACAACGAAAGAAGACAACAATGTTTTTGGACCCACACAATGGCCGTTCCCTCAGCTACCAGCAAATTGAATCCGTCATCCCACCTCGTCATCCATCTCCCCACGAATACGAAAAGCGCTGTCGCTACATCCTGGACCGCCTCGGTATTTTCTTCACCTTTTATGGGCACCAACACTCGGTCGCCAAGTTTAACGCGTATCGTGGCAGGCAGCGCGGTGTAGCCTATGTGTCAAATGTCCTTGCTGGCATCTCGCGCAAGTATGTGAAAGAAAAGCGTACCAAAACGAAGCGCAATCGGAGAAAACGACGCAAGCGTGCCAGACACAAGCGTGCCCTCAAGCTTCACGAAACGACGCAAGCCTTACGCCAGAATCTTACGATCTTGGAACGCACCATACAAGACACGAATATGCGAATCATGTCCTATAAAAAGGCCATGAAGTCGGCATCTGGACCAGCATTACCTACCACTGTGTACCAGCTCGATCAAAAACTTGCTCGTCTTGAAGCATCCTTGAATGACCTTAAGGAAGAACGCATGTTTGTCCAAGGTCAGCTCAACAGCATTCACCTTGAAATGACGGAACGACGGTAAAAAAAAAAAAAAAAAAACAAATCAACTTTCAGACCGGCAACAGACCTCTGAATGCCTTATTTTTTATAGATCTGCTCCAGCAATGAAGGCAACTACGCGACTGAGCCACGGAGTCACCAAACACGTAGCCTCCCCCGATCGTGTGCCGATGATTGTGTTTGGCGACGGCCTTAAAGGCAAAAAAGTGGCAACCCCCTTGAAGAAGCAGTTACCTGGGCCATCCAATTTGGTCTTCAACAATCTCGAGGAACGGCAAAGCCAAGGACGCTTGTTGGTGGTATCCATATGGGAATTCAACACCAGCAAGGTGCTGAACATGTGCAGTGGAGAGAAGTGAAGACTTGGTCACTGACTCAATTTTTTTTATCGATCCATAAAGCGTTGCTGTATTTGCCATGACAAGCCCAAGCCTTTTTACATTGATGGCAGCAAAATATACGGCCTCTTGCGCTGCGACTTGTGCCGAGTGGTGCTGGATCGTGACACATCCGCTGCGTCCAACATGTTTGCCATTGCTCGTCACTACTTTGATCACCGCCATCGACTCCTTGCCTTTTGTCCCCTCCCTCGCCCTCCATCCCCCGAGTTTTAGGCATGTTTTATTTTTTTTTAGATAGAGCAACCTTTTAGAAAAGGTTATCGTCTGTCCCTTGACAAGAACGGTTTAATGCTTTTGCAGGTAAAAAAATTGTTTGGTTAGGGTACGGGGAAGGGGCAATTTGATTGGATGCTGATTTTTCTTTTTTCCCCTAGTGCAAGAAACCAGGTCGTACATTCCAACTCCGCCGATTCACGCCAGCTTTTGCACACAAGCTGACAGGAATCGCTGGCCGGTGGGCCGTAAACGAAAAATTAAATTAATAAAATAATAAATAAAAGATTTGTATAGACCATTCTCAGGATCAAACATCACTCATTCATGTTCTATCGTACCAGCTAATGTAGCTCAAGCAGGTGGGGTTAATGGCAGCGCACAAGTGTTAAAAAAAAAAAAAAAAAGCTGGCTAAATTTGGGTCCCACCCCCTTTTTTTTTTTTTTACTTTTCCATTGTGATACATTTTGTTTTGTTGTTTAATTGGTCATGCCTATGGATGAGGAGGTTACCCAACCGCTGCTACTTGATGAGATGGACGATACTAGATCCATGTCGAGTAGCTTAGAACCCATTGGCAAGCCAAAAAATGAACCTGGTAAAGATATAGAAAAAGACACACAGCTCTCCCTTTTTACCATTTTTTGATGCTGACGCCCCATTCCCTTCTGCTTTAACAGGCATCTCTTTGTTTGAAGCTGCCCATCAAGGATCGTTTGTGCTGCTGCAAGATATATTGGACGGCCAAAAGGCATTTGTTCACGACACGGATGCCAGTGGGGTGACCGCTCTACACTATGCGGCTCTTGGGAATCATGCTGCTTGTGTCAAGTACTTGATTGACCGTGGAGCTACCGTTGACTTTGTTGGGGGCCAAGTGGCTGCTACAGCATTACATTGGGCAACAAGGTTTGATTATCGATAACTCCATGGCAGTGAAAAAGTGAGACTCACTGATGCTATTTTTTTTTTTTTTTGGGACAAGGTCTGGCTGCTTGGATGCGACACACTGGCTGATCAAGGAAGGAGCCGACCCATTACTGACGGACGAAAATGGCTACAATGCGCTGCACCTGGCAGTCCATTCTGGCAATGCACTGCTAGTGATGTACCTATTGATGTGCGATAGCAAAGTCGACGTGGATGCACGTGACCGAGAGCAACACACAGCTTTGATGTGGGCCGCCTACAATGGAAACGATGTCTGTGTCGACATGCTCCTGAAACACGGGGCTGACATTCATGCCATTGATGCAGCTCGTCTAACAAGTCTCCATTGGGCCGTCGCCAAGGGCAATGTGGGCTGCATGCGACTCTTACTGGAACGCGGCGCTCGCGTCGACTATGTCGACGAACACGGCCGCACTGTACTGGACCTCGTTGACGACATGAAAATGAAAAAGAAATGGCGCCAAGCTATCCATCAAGCTCAAACATCCATCCACCCGGCTGAGCAGGTCCGTTGGTTCATATACTCATTCGACCAGTGTACTATGACACTGACACCACTACTTTTTTTTTAGAAACGCCGCAACATGCTGATCTTACTGCTTCCGTTCGTTTGTCTCCCTTTCATCCTTGCCACTTTCAACCGGTACTCATGGTTTGCCTCCCTTGTACTGGTACCTCTTGAAGCCGTGGTCATGCATTTGATTGTGGTTTATGTACTGCTGCCAGCGCCTGTACCCGAAGAATTAACACGATCGCCGTATTTCAGCGGCATCTTTCAAGCATCTGCCTATTGGGTATTGCTCAATTGGCTTTGGACGGTGGCTAAAGGTAACAGAGAGAACCCTCCCAACTCACTACTCACCCTTTCTAATACGTATATCATAGGAACATCGCACCTGCTCAGCTGGAACGCTTTGTTTGTTCTTACGTTTGTCGTTTCCATGATGTTTTTTTACAAGGCCTTGCTTGCCAACCCTGGATTTATTATCAGCGACAGCACCCTAGACGAACAGCAAGCTGTCATGCTGGACTTGGTCACGGATGGAAAATTGGACCAGAGACACTTTTGCATTACTTGCATGGTAAGGAAGGAAACCCCCCACCCCGCAATGATACCTATGCACTTTTTTTTTTTTCGCAGATCCGCAAGCCGCTGAGATCCAAACACTGCAAACGATGCCAGCGTTGCGTGGCCAAGTTTGACCAGTAAGTCACCGATCGAACACCATACTGCGGTTTATACAGCACCCTAACTCACGCCCATTCCGTAGCCACTGTCCATGGATTTTCAACTGCGTTGGTCTGGAAAACCATCGGCACTTTATTCTCTTTCTACTCCACCTGGTGATCTGTATTCTGACCTACGACTATCTATGCTATCAATGTAAGGATAGAAAAAAAAAAGCTGGGACCAAGCACCCCGATGACGCTCACCGCATTCTTTCATCGTGAATTTTTCTTAGATCTGACTGTCAACGCCACGCCAACCGAAGATCTGGGCCCAGAGGACCCGTGCAAGCTCGGTGCCACACTCTGTAGCTACTTTGCCTATGACTCGTTCACATTTTCCTTGGCGATATGGGCTGCGCTGCAGCTGATCTGGGTAAGCCTGCTGCTGGTGGTGCAGCTGTATCAAATCATGGTCGCCGTCACCACCAACGAGAATGTCAACGCGCGACGGTACGAGTACCTTCAGACAAGGATCCCACGAAAACCTATCAGTATGGCCCGGCAAGGTTGGACCGATGCTGGCCAGCAAGAAGATGACAAAGACGACAGCCTGTGCTTGCGTGGTAAAATCCGAAGCAACAGGTTTGACCAAGGATGCTGGAACAACTGTGCCACATTTTGGTCGCCGGCTTCAACATTGTATTATTCCCTCTATGACCTTCCTAATGGCCGGATCACCTACACTTCCATGACCATGGTCGAAGACAGTGTATAACAAGTTACCAGAAGTTTTATTTTTTTTTCCTATACCCTTGAACTCTCCACCTCTCCCAACTCCCTGCCTTTTCCTTCTTTCATTCTTTTCACAATTAAACAATGGCGGTCAGGAATAAAAGAGTGGATCTAATCAGTCATGTTATCTTTATTTCTGGTATGGAGATAAAGGACAGGATTACAAAACGTTCTTCTTGGTCAGGTAGTCAAATCGCTTGTATGTGTAGCCGACAAAAGCCAAGTCTTTCTGTGTATTGACACTGTCACTTGCGTAACCTAAAAAAAAATCAATGGGAAAAAATGGGTTAAAACAAAAGGAAAAGATAGGCCTGTTTTTCGTACCATGATTCATGCCAGTGACAGCTTCAGGCACAGCTTCTAGCTCATCTGTAGGGAAGTAGCTTGTGTCGGTGATGCTTTGAAGCTGGGGCACGTGTGGCGAGGGTTCGTTGCGGATGTTTTCCCAGTTGACGCCATAGAAAAATGGATGGGCCTTGATTTCATTGACACCATTGCGGCCCAACCGGTTTTCAGGCTCGCAGATCAAACGACGGATCAAATCCTCGGCTTCGCGACTGATCGGTTGGTCGTCAGGGAACACCAAGGATTCACGCCAGTTCATGATCTTGCGGTATGTTTCATGAGGATTCTCGGAGCAAAAAGGTGGATAGCCGCACAAGCATTCAAACATGATCGCACCAAGTGACCACCAATCACATTCTTGACCATACCCGCGCTGTAAAAATATCTCAGGGGCTACGTATAAAATAATCATCAGCGATGCCTCCTTTTCGTTTGTGACAATGACTCACCGAGATAATCAGGTGTTCCCACCGTACTGTAAGCCTAAAATCAAAAACAAAAAAGCAAGGCTCCCGATCAACATCTGCCCGGATCAGATAATGGAGCGGTCTTACCAAAGCCCTTCGGTTCTTTTTCCATGTGGCGATTTTCTCCTTTGTGCTGAGGATATTGAGACTGATGCTTTCTTCACCTGAAGGCACAGATTGATGTGTACCATCCAGCAGTCGTTGGTAATACTGAGAATCATGTGTCTTGCGGAACCCTGTCGACAGACCAAAATCAGAGAGTTTGACATGTCCTTCACGATCAATCAAAATATTGTCTGGTTTGATGTCTCTGTACAAAAAGAAGGGGGTCTGAGAAAATCTCGATTCATCTCTACGTCTCTTGTCCTTCTTACCGGTGGATATATCCCAATTTATGAATGGCTTCCAAGGCAAGTACAATTTCAGCAATGTAGAATCTTGTCACCGGTTCACTGAACGTGTCATACTTGATCAGCATGGTCATCAGATCACCACCCGGTAAGAACTCCATAATCAAATACAGGTATTGTGCATCTTGAAAAGAGAAATATAGCTGTACCACCCATGGCGAATCTGACTCAGCAAGGACGTCTCGTTCTGCTTTGACATGCGCTAGCTAGTACGGAAGGAAGAAAAAAAAAATATGTCAAGAGGAGGTGCGGGTCCGTTTTTTTTCTTACCTGGTCTTTTTTTAGCATTTCAGATTTGCGCAACGTTTTCATGGCATAGATTTTCCCGGTATCGCCAGCTTGGACAAGACGCACCTCACCAAACGCACCTTTACCGATGACCTTGACCGTGACAAAATCATCAAGACCGAGTCGAGTACGTCGTAACCGTAAGAACTGAGATTCTTTGCGTCCCAGCGATTGCAGTTGACGCTGCTTCTTTTCTTCACTACACCGCTCCGTCAGCAGCTTCTGCTCCAAGGCTTTACGTCTGTTCAAATAAAAAAATAAGAGTGTCAGCTGGTGCAAGGCATGACTACATCCAGCCTTGGCTCATGAGCTTTACCGCTGGTTTCGCTCAATAGCTTGGTCCAGGGATGTCCTGTAGTAATGTTCTAGTTTGAGTTTGGCGGCGGCAGCTCGGTCCAAAGCACTTTTTGGGAATCCTTCCGTTGATCGATGAAAGTTGACTTCAGGAGGCTGCTGATGCTGATAGGTAAACGACATCATTTCTGGCTGATTCCCTGAGTCTGATGGTTGCTGTTGCTGTTGTTGATTATTGTAGAAAAAGTCCATGGCGGAAATGTGGATGGCTTTCGATAAAAAAAAATAAAAAAGGCAAGACGAAGAGACGTACGTGCAAGGGATAAAAACAGGTATCAGCAAGGAACAATCCAAGTAATTAAAGGGAGGTGGACTTTAACAGCTTTTTTGGATGATGGAAAATAAAAAAGAAAACGATGGAAAATAAGCCAAAGAAGTGAGGGGCGCGGACCTCCGTTGCTTTTGGCTGGCTTGCCATTTTGCCGCTCCTCGAACAAGCATGAACAGCCCGCCCGTGTGTAACATGTCTGCCCCCCTCCCTTTCACTCCACACCGTCGCTGGTGCCATTACCATCAACCTGCTTCATCATACCGTTTCTCTCTTGACTGACCCGACTGAGATCCTGCTACAAAACCCCGGGTTACTCCACATGCCACCCTAGCTGACCGTCAATTTTAGCTCAGATCCGTCAGTGGCTCCATGGCACTCTTGGATACGAAGCTCCTCTTCAGGATGGACGCTGAAAATCAAACGGATGTCGACTAGCTAGCCCATCGTTTCAGTTTTTTGGACTCCAATTCTCGGCAGCGTTGAAGCGCGCAAATGCTGGTGGGTGAAGGAAAAAAAAAAAAAAAACCTACCCGGAACTAAATTTGTCTATGATGCGCATTTTCCGCTCGCCAGTGATGCTTCCTGATAACGGTGAGAGGGGAGACAACAGATTTTATTTACAAAAGTGCCAAAAAGCATGAACAATACGCATGGAAGGATGAGAGGTATCGCTTCTGTCGGGCGAACCTTCGGGAGTTCGACCCTGTTGTAGTAACAAAAAGAGGGCATGTTGGAAGTGTGAATTGGCCTCGTCATGGCACCCAGGAGACAGGCTGTTGTAGGTTCTTGTCCAAGCACGCCACGTTCATCCAATTCCTGAGCAAGGCGATAGAGCATCTGGATAGTTGTGTCACGGAAATGTATCAGACGTCTGTGATTTTGTTGCACCAAGCTGCCAGGTTCGATTGCGACCTGTCAGACCAGGGTTCATCCTTTAGAGGCTTGATGAGTTCTTCAAGCAGGGATCGGTTGCCTTGGGACAAGTAGCCGGTGAAGCAGTCAGGGCTTGAGGCAAACAACGTGAATATGAAATCCGGATATCCAAGATCTGATATCCATGACCTATCTATTCACTTGGTGACATTTGCAAGGCGTATTAGGGCCGAAATTAGCGGGAGCCAGAGCTAGTCAGGTGGGTTGGACATTGGTGTTTCAAGAAGCAAAAGACTCTCGATCCAAAGGAAACCTGCCAGACTGCTGTGACCTCTCATTAAAGGCGAGGCACACCACTTTATCAATAAAATATAAAAATAGATGGTGAGGACCTCATCCTCCTTTGAAGCTGCTAAAGATAAGCTGGGAGATTTTTTATCGATATGACCACCGCCTGTTTGTCCCGATCAGCAAAGAGCAAAGCTAAAGTCTTCGTCAAACGCTGGTCGAAATTATGCCAAGAGCTCATCCCCATCCCAGAATAAATCATTTCTGCAACCATTTTATCAACTCCAAGCTGTTACCAGCCTTGCAAAGGATTGTTGACCTCGTGCTCGGTGTCAGTATAAAACAAAACAAAGAGCCACCAGAATTTTATCATGTCGTGACAACTTTGGGGTTGCAGCTAGGGCGGCAGTGGAACGAAATTGTCCCTGTCAATGCTTTCAATGTTCTTGGAGTCTTCAACGTTCTCAAAGTTTTTGCAGTGCACTTCGGTTGGATATGGACGCCGGGTGGATTCTTGACGAGGATCGTGCATGTTGCTGTTGCCGGCCGCCTGCGAATCGTCAGAGGCATGAGCTGGGATGGGGATGAGCTCTTGGCATAATTTCGACCAGCGTTTGACGAAGACTTTAGCTTTGCTCTTTACTGATCGGGACAAACAGGCGTTGGTGGTCATATCGATAAACAAATCTCCCAGCTTATCTTTAGCAGCTTTAAAGGAGGATGAGTCTTTTGCCGGTGCTTCGTAGCCATCTTGCAAACTTCATGCCGATGGTTCCACACTAAGTAAGTACCCCATGTTGATAGTAAAAACAGGAAAAGAAGACGGGCGATCAAGGAAAACAAGCACGCTTTTATTTTTTTGGTCAGCCCGCTTTATTAATCACAATAAAGCTACGGCTGGCGTTTTATAATCTTGATTTTTTTCTTTTCCTCTTGTAATAAACTGAATCGACTCCAAACTGCTTAGGCGTCGAATCCAAACATGAGTAATGGTCATGACTGAAAGCAGCATATCCTTGGATAGCGTGGCGTAGAGCTAGAGTGGAGGACAACCTTCCCAGTTTGTGCTTGGGCGAATGCCAACCATTTGACCAAGCTTGTCTATGATGTGCATTTCCTCTCGCCAGTGATGCTTCCTGATAACGGTGAAAGGTGAGGCAACAGATTTTATTTACAGAAGTGCCAAAAAGCATGAACAATATGGGGGAGGGGGAACAAAAGAAATACGTACAAAAGGCATGGGGGAGAAAAGAAAGCTGCACAGACGGCAGGAAAGGTATGGTATGGAGGGAAATTGGGTAAACTAGTCAGAACGTCGCTTCTGTCGGGTGTATCTTCGCGAGTTGACTTCATCATCAGACACCAAGGGTCGCTTGCCAATCCCTTTTGCATAAGCAAGATCGTGTGCTTCCAGTTGCTTGGCGGTGTCCAGGGCCATGTCACGTATTTGGATCAGTTGCTTGATCAGAAGAGGAAAGCCGCCAAACTGATTCAAAGTGGTGATCAACGAAGAAGAGCCAAGCTCCGTCAACCGGAACACGTGCCGGGAGGGGTTGTCCATGACGAAGGTTCGAAGTGTCTGACCTTCGACCAGGATGCCGAATGTGCGAGCCATTTCCTTCAAGTTGGTCATCGACAGCAGCATCGATTTCATTTCCAAGGCCATCTTGACGAAATCGGATGGAGGCGCGGGGTTTTGTTTTCCTGGGCTTTTGATCTCCATTGTCACAACTTCATGGGTAGTATGGCGAGGCTTGATATACAATACCCAGTCTGGCTTGAGGGATGATGATGCGTTCAGCTTTTGGTTTGCCCTTAAAAACAAAGGTTGTCAGGAAGTCAGATTTTTGCACGCGCATCGAAGTTCACTTTGATTTCTTACCAGCGCTGACGGAAGATTGGGTTCGAAAAAAGAGAATCTACAATGGGGTCAATGTAGACGTGCGCAAAGGTGTCTTCCAACGAGCTGTCAGTTTGGCGAAGCAGGCGAGGGGAACTGCGCAAAAAAAAAAAAAAAAAAAGTCAGCTTTGCCTAAGGTCTGGATCGGGGACTTACAGAGATGTCATGATATGGCTTGCAACAAGATCATCATCATTACCAGATTGCAGAGCTTCTTGAATGAAGCTGGTGCACAACGACAGGATGTTCTTGAAGGTGGGGTATCGGACGTCTGTTACTTTGTTGCACCAAGCTGCCAGGCTCGACTGGGACATGTCAGGCCAGTGTTCATCCTTCAAAGGCTTGATGGATTCTTCAAGCAACGATCGGTTGGCTTGGGACAAGTAGCCGGTGAAGCAGTCGGGGCTTGAGACAAACATCGTGAAAATGAAGTCCAAGGAGAGGTCACGGCAGTCTGGCAGGTTTCCTTTGGCAGCGAGATGCACGGAGGCTGACCGAAAATCTTTGGCTTCTTGAAGGACGTCCAAAGACAAGGCGCACCACTAGAAGAATAAAAAATAAGATAGACAGTGTGAGATGGGCCAAGGCTTCAACGTAAAAACAAAAATCAATTCTGCAACCATTTTACTTCTTCAGAGGGGTCCTCCACCCATTCTTCAATGGCATGGACCGTGTAGACAAAGGAGCGGTCGGGATGGTGATCAATGGTCTCAAAGGATTCTTCGGTGAAGTTGTTGGCAGCCTGTTCAGTCATATCGTTGACATTGTCCTCGGTGTTGGTATCAAAAAAGTCAAAAGTGGTGTGCAGAGGAGGATCATCATTCCAGTCTGAGCCAGAATCATCATCACGTTGCGAAGCTTGAGGTTGTGGGGTAGCTGGGACTGTGATGGAATTGATGTTTTCAATGTTCTCGATGTTTTCAACGTTATTGAAGTGAACCTCAGTTAGTTGTGGGCGCTGGGTGGTTTCATGATGAGGATCGTGCATATTGCTGATGCCCGCCGCCTGCGAATCATCAGAGGCATGAGCTGGGATGGGGATTAGCTCTTGGCATAATTTCGACCAGCTTTTGAGGATGTTCTTTGCTTTGTTCTTTGTTGACTGGGCTGTGCAGGGATAGGTGGCCATTTTGGTAAACAAGTCATGCAGATTTTCTTTAGTAGCTTCAAACGAGGATGATTCTTTTGCTACTGCTTCATAAGTTTCTTGCAATCTCCAAGTCGATGGCTTCACACTAAGTAAGTACTCCATGTTGATAGCAGAGACGAGTGATCAAGGAAAACAAGCACCCTTTTTTTTTTTTTTTTGGTCGACCCGCTTTTTCGGTCACGTTGAAGCTGCGGCTGGCATTTTTAGCAGCACAAAAAAAAAACTTCCATCTTGTTTTTTTTTTCATCTTGTTCTTCCTAGATGGATGATTGATGAAAGGAGTAGCTATCGCCAATTGAACCGTGAACCCAGAGTTCAGCCGTTGAACACGCCGTAGTGTGAAGCGTTGCCGGTTGGAGGGGGGACAATTCAAGAACCGTTGCTGGTGACTGAAAGGTCGGCCATCTCTCACGTGCCTCTGGACTAGTAGTGGGCTGCTTGATGGAGCTACTCGTTGTGTATCAGTGCCTCGGTCAACTGCCTTGACGGATTGGCGGTTGACAATTGGCTGTTGAATATCCGGCCAATTGAGGACATCCTACATTCCAGAAAATGGAAGAGCACCTTTCTCTCACGTCATCATCCTTGCGAAGCAAGCTGGACCTTTGGGCTGGATCGTTACTGTAAGAAACTAAAAATGCTATAACAACAATTGCAAAGGCTCATTTTTTTATTACTTTTTCTTTATTTCAGCAAGCTGCTGCCGTTTGATCAAGGGAAGTCCTCCGGTGCATGTGCCATTGTCATGCCAGTCTCTGTTTTTGTGTTGCTCTATTGCTTTGCTGGATGATTGATGAAAGGAGTAGCTATCGCCAATTGAACCGTGAACCCAGAGTTCAACCGTTGAACACGCCGTAGTGTGAAGCGTTGCCGGTTGGAGGGGGGACAATTCAAGAACCGTTGCTGGTGACTGAAAGGTCGGCCATCTCTCACGTGCCTCTGGACTAGTAGTGGGCTGCTTGATGGAGCTACTCGTTGTGTATCAGTGCCTCGGTCAACTGCCTTGACGGATTGGCGGTTGATAATTGGCTGTTGAATATCCGGCCAATTGAGGACATCCTACATTCCAGAAAATGGAAGAGCACCTTTCTCTCACGTCATCATCCTCGTGAAGCAAAAGTGACACAGAACTTGACTCGGCGAAAATGCACATGCACCTAGTGCTGAACGTTTTGTATTACTGGCTCACGTTTTTTTCCCTTTCAATCAATAGTGCCAACTTGCAAGGCTGTCAATAATGTTGACTGCGGCCGATCTGGTGTTGCTCTATGGCTTTGCTGGATGATTGATGAAAGGAGTAGGTATTGCGAACCGTGAACCCAGAATCCAACCGTTGAACACGCCGTAGTGTGTAGCGTTGCCGGTTGGAGGGGGGACAATTCAAGAACCGTTGCTGGTGATTGAAAGGTCGGCCATCATGTGAATGCCTCTGGACTAGTGCTGGGCTGCTTGATGGAGCTACTCGTTGTGTATCAGTGCCTCGGTCAACTGCCTTGACGGATTGACGGTTGACATTGGCTGTTGAATCTCCCGGCCAATTGAGGACATCCTACCTCCAGAATATGGAAGAGCACCTTTCTCTCACGTCATCATCCTTGCGAAGCAAGCTGGACCTTTGGGCTGGATCGTTACTGTAAGAAACTAAAAATGCTATAACAACAATTGCAAAGGCTCATTTTTTTATTGCTTTTTCTTTATTTCAGCAAGCTGCTACCGTTTGATCAAGGGAAGTCCTCCGGTGCATGTGCCATTGCCATGCCAGTCTCTGTTTTTGTGTTGCTCTATGGCTTTGCTGGATGATTGATGAAAGGAGTAGGTATTGCGAACCGTGAACCCAGAATCCAACCGTTGAACACGCCGTAGTGTGTAGCGTTGCCGGTTGGAGGGGGGACAATTCAAGAACCGTTGCTGGTGATTGAAAGGTCGGCCATCATGTGAATGCCTCTGGACTAGTGCTGGGCTGCTTGATGGAGCTACTCGTTGTGTATCAGTGCCTCGGTCAACTGCCTTGACGGATTGGCGGTTGACATTGGCTGTTGAATATCCGGCCAATTGAGGACATCCTACCTCCAGAATATGGAAGAGCACCTTTCTCTCACGTCATCATCCTCGTGAAGCAAAAGTGACACAGAACTTGACTCGGCGAAAATGCACATGCACCTAGTGCTGAACGTTTTGTATTACTGGCTCACGTTTTTTTCCCTTTCAATCAATAGTGCCAACTTGCAAGGCTGTCAATAATGCTGACTGTGACCGATCTGGATGAAATGGACTGCACCAATGGCCCCTTGTTTGAAAACCTCTACGCGCATACATCAGGGATCACCGTGGTCTGGCTCCTTGGACTCTGAAATCGATGACATCTTGGGATATACCAATAGACCGATTTCATGGCACCCCTCTTGCTTCAGCATCTGGTGCAAGACATGGCTCTCGACGCGTCCAAGTAACTGGGAGAAGTCTATGCATATGGCATTGGAAGCGACCTTGATTTCAAGACGATGACGACGCCAGGCAAAAATGTGGCAGTCAACTATGCCGTCCGAATTTACCCATCCTGTAATAAACTTGATTGACTCCAAACTGCTTAGGCGTCGAATGCAAACATGAGTAATGACCATGACTGAAAGCAGCATATCCCTTGGATAGCGTGGTGTAGAACTAGAGTGGAGGGCAACCTTTCCCAATGTGTGCTTGAGCAGCTGGTGAAAAATAATAGGGCAAAGGCAGTGTCGCCAACATTCTCTTGCTGGCTTGGCTGCAAACCAAAAATCTGACCTAATCTGAACGGCATCAAACTACGAAGGCTTGGAGAGTGTCCTAGCATGCTTCTAGTCCAGTACCTACTGTCTTGTCCAGGAGGATCTTGTCAGATGAGTTTTAAATTATTTTGTGGTTTTTGCAGAAAGCAGGCTTTCATGGAATAAGTGGAAAATTTAAATATCAAGTGGATTGGTAAAGGCTGCCCAGCCAACCTGTTGCATGTTTAGTTTGACAACGCCGATCCCCCAGCTAAAAGAGTGATGAAAAACGACGCCAGAGAAAAAAAAATTGCCAGCCAGCATTCGAATCTCCGCCTAAGAGACTCAGAGGTTGCTCTCACTCTGGTGAGGAAGGATTAGAGGGAACCTGACTGATGCTAACGGCTGTATTTAACAAACATGATGAGAAGGGACGATGAATAATAGCACAATGCTCTTAGGTCGGGTGGCACGGAATTGGAACTTCCAGCAAAGGCGGTTCGTCTGGGCAACATGCCTGAGCTGACATACCTTGTGGTGCTTGTAACTTGGCACCAGCTACCATACAAAGCTTGATTCTTTACTTACCGCCTTCTTTCATCGTTTGCCAGTTGCAAAGGATGAGGTGAATTGGCGGAGACCAAGTTGTTGAATGAGAGCCACCTCACTTTTGCTTATTGAAAAACGACCGTTTCAGAGCGCTTACGACTAAATGGATAGATGTGAAAATTTGCATGGGCTTTATAACTCCCAAAATACATTCATTTTGAAATAACCAGATTAGATTGACAATGCCTGTTCTGCCAACCTGGCATCGATTACAAAAAACGGCAGTCTGTGCCAAAAATGCTAAGTTTGTAACACCGACGTTTTTTTTTTCTTTTTTGGTCTGATCCATTCCCTTTTTTCCATCTCTTCCATGCACTTTTCTTTTTTTGAATGAACAGCGCCCTATTGTCGAAAGTTGTGTTGTATGGAGGCTTTAGTATCCCAACGCTTGTGTTTTTCGTATGTTCGACCGTCTACCCGGCAAACGATGCTGTCCTTTGGCTGATTGTGGCTGTGCAATGGTGTGTACCATGGCTCATCAATGGGGCTGGCACCATGATCGATGGCGCTTGCTTTGCCGTGATGGCCTTGGTGATGTGCGTAGGCATGTCCTCCTTTATTCAAAACCGGCACATGGACAATCCCCCTCCATTTTATTCAGTACTGATGCAGTGGAATGAAAAGCAAGAGCGTCCCCAGCAGTCTGACGCCAGCCAAGACGAGAAAAGGCAGCCGGCCGCCCTGCCTCCACGCCCAGCTCTCAAACAAGAAACCCGATCCTGGTTCTTCCTGTCCGTTTTCCTTTTGGTCTTGTCGATCCCTACCATGTCGATCGCAGATGGCTTCTTACGTGTGTGCCAGACGCCTCCTGGCTCGATCACCACGGCTCTTTGGCAACGTCTTCCCCTGAGCTCTTCCTCCTTGATCTATTATTTCGTAGCCGGGTTTATTGTGCACCTGCATATCTGGACGGTTGAATTGTTCTATCGAGTGGGCGCCACCACCGTCCTCTGGCTCCTTGTGCTCATCAACCACCCAACCACCAACGGGCTGATGGGCTCTGTTTACCGCGTGACGAAGCGATTCCTGGAACAACCGCCAATCTTTGATCGTCCGTGGCTGGCCCACTCCCCCTATGAGCTCTGGAGCAAGCGATGGCACCAAATGTTTCGTGGAGGGTTCATGAAATTGGCCTACCAGCCTGTGCGCTCACTGTTTCGCAGCAAAAAATACGCAGCCCTGGGCCGATTCTTGGCTGCCATGGCGGTCTTCCTGGCGTCGGGCTTGATGCACGAATACGTCTTGGTGAGTATGGTTGGACCTTCGCGGTTAGCTTATCAGCAATTTTACAAAAGCATACTTGGCCAGCAAGTGCTGTTCTTCCTTTTGCAAGGCCTTAGCACGATCCTGACGTTTCCAGGCAGTTCCTTGGCCACGCGGTTTGGTAGCAAGATCCCCGGCTGGTTAGCAACCCCGCTGACGGTCCTCTGGGTTGTTGTTACGGCGCCGCTCTTTGTCGATCCGTACCTGCGTATCGGCCTGCACCTCGAAGCAAGCATTCCCTTTTACCCCACCACTTTTGACCCATACCTCGACATCATATGTCCCTTTGGTGCCCGACCACTGTAATACCTCACCCCTTTTGTTAGAACAGCGCTGGATATATAAAGTAGAAAAATGCGTTGGCCCATTCCTGATCTTTTTTTTTTCTCCTTCGAGAGCATGGTATCAGAGCGAGGCGATGGTAGATGCTATAACTTTATATTAGGGTAATGGTTGTGGCAAGGAGTTCCCCTTTATGGTAGAGTGTCGGACAGCTGCCTACGCTGGCGTAGCCAGGTTTTGATGTGCTCACCTGCAAAGAGAAGCTGATATAGAAAGAGAGCTAAAAAAGTGGATACGCCAATGCCATCCAGTTCAAAGTGGTTGATTTTCAACTGGGTCTGCATCACACTGGCAATGGCCACAGGGATGCCACCCACAAACATATTTCGTTGGTCTATCAAAAGCATGAATTGTCCTGCAAACGGGCTTTTTTTTCAGTGTACCTGAGAAATCGACCTTGTTGTCCATCCAAATCCGGACACCTGTGATGGCAATAATGGTATACAGGACAATCGTGAGCCCGCCAAACACACCTGCCGGAATGCTGCTGACAACTGCGCCGAATTTTGAAAAGAAGCCCAGTACGATGGCTATAAACGCCGCGCTCACAATAACAAGAGGTGAATAAATGCGTGTCACTGACAACACAATCATATTCTCAGCATATGTCGTCAAAGGCTACAAGAAGAAATAAAATTATCCCAGTGAGCGACTGCTTGAGATTAATACAAACTATTTTTTTTTGTTACCGGCGATCCTACAGAACCACAGAGTATGATCGACAGCGCATCTCCCATATAGGCATTGCCCAGGTATTTTTCAAGCGATGTCTCAGTGATGGCACTCAGTGCTTTTAAATGTCTGAGGCAAGAGGATGTCAGCAACCAACTCGCCGCCCGGCTCATCTATTTTTTTTTTTTTACCCCATATTTTCAGCCAAAAAAACAATGACCAATGGAATCATGGTGCTGATAGCTTGGCCCTGGAAGACCACAGGCCAGTGCACAATGGGCGGCCGGACCCATGGCTGAGCTACGATATTGCTGAAGTCAATGCGTGGCCCAGCATTGACCAAACCACAAATTAAATAGATCACGTAGCTCACAATGGTTCCTAATAAAATACATCTAAAAAAAACTGGTCAGTATCATGATCTTGAAAAAGGAGGACGGAAGCTGCCGGAGAGAGAAAGCTTATTTTTACAGGCGGCGTAAAAACGGAGAAGGTGCATAGACAGAAAAGAACATAATGACCACGACAGTGACAAAAGCCATCACACCATCAAAAAAGGAGCTGGTGGCTTGTTGGAACGAGGATGTCATCAAATGAAGACCAATGCCACAAATAATGGCACCAGTCACCACTGACAAAAAAGAAAAGAAAAACATGAATCTCCTCGTGTTTTGGCCGGGGCGTCGTACCTGGTGGCATAATGGCTTCAACCCATTTGTGGCCAAAGGCATGAACGATCAAGGAAATCGCTGCATAGACAATACCCAGCACAATCAGCGCCCCTTGCACAGCGGCGATATTGTCATTAGGCACACCAGGCTGATACTTGTAGCCAGAGATACTCATGATAGCCGCCACCGCTGACCCTGAACAGCCTAAATATGCAGGCACTCTACCTCGATTCACCACAAAAAACAAAAGCGTGCTAACCCCCGAGAAAAAAATGGCAGCTGTTCTCGAATAAAATAAAAATCAACACCATTACATCGACGGTGGTTGGCTACCTACTGTTTATATCAAACCCCAGTTGCATGGCTGGATGGGCCGCGACAAAAAAAAAAAAAAAAAAAGAGGTTGCTGAGAATCAAATGCCCCAATTTTTTTTTTCTTCTCTTTTTTACGAATAAACACTGTTCCACTGAACATGGCCAAAACATGCTGCAATCCGAACACGATGCACTTTAACACGCTGGGACGTTCATCAATTTTAACCGGACCTTGTGTTTGCCCGTGGAAAAAAGAAAAAATATCGGGATTAGCTGGAAGAGATGACACTTTCATTCACTAATACCTTGGCCCGAGTGCAAGGAATAACGAGGAAAAAAATCGAGGCAGGTGGCTAATATGGCTTTCACTGGGGATGACCGATGGCCCTGTGATAGCTGTAGATCACTTTTCTCTTCCATCCGTTTGATATATGCTTTTCGATAAAAGATGCCGAAGAAAACAAGAAAGAAAAAAATGGTGAGATAAAGAGAGGAGAGGTGCAGTTGACCACTCCCTTTTTGTGTCTGGTGAAGGTGGTTTTGTCCAGAATCTCTTTATTTCAAACACCGATGCATGATTCTTTTTTTGAAAAAAATGTATAAAAGCTGCAAAAAAAAAAAAAAAAATAGGGGGAAATGGCAATTTACATGTCTTGATTGGCTTGCTGGATTTCTTCCAGCAGGGCGTCGTCAGGGTTCAAACTTTGGAAAAGAGAGTAGTCAAACTGACCGCTTTCCACGAGTCGGGAAGACATTTTATCGATAGCAATGACGGCCAGGACGGTTTGAATGTAGGCGTCGATCAGATCGTCAATTCCGAGGCCCAGTTGGTTGAAGTCTTTGCGGTCCATCAATATTAATCGTGACGAGTCTGTTGTCCAGTTGCCATCTGGAAGTTTGATGGACAGATTTGTGCCAAGCATGTCCCACGTGTTGGCTGTTTTAAACATGAAACGCATCAGTCAAATCCGCCACTGGGTCTCGATCTTTTTTTTTTCTTACCATGAGGGTCCAATTTGGCTGTTAAAGGAAGCCTTGCTTTTCGTCCATAAATGCAGATTGGTCGGAAACCATTTGAGTTTCCTGGGGGGAAGAGTCAATCGGCTTTCTTTGTAGTTCACTCCTTATGCTTTACCTGTCACCATCATTCGCAAATCGCTGACATATGTATTGTTCTTCTTATTAGGAATAGTGCCCACATGATAGAATTTGCCAGATCGTGTCACACTTGACCAGGAGGCATTGCCGACCAGCGATTGGACAATGAACTGGGCCAAAAAAAAAATAAGTTAGTTTCATCACCACAGTTTCCAGTTGGCAAATATACCTTGTCATAGTGGTGATCCTGTTGCATAAAGTCATCCAATTCATCCTGATTGGTGATGGTATACACGCCTTGGCCTGGATGAGAGAAAAGCATCAGCACCCTATTTTCCTTTTTCTCCTAGTGACTTACCGGCATTGCTGTATGGCACTTTGAGTACAGCGTGACCACCCATGGATTGGAGCCAGAGTGGAATTTCACCTCGAGTGACATTGTTGATAGTTTCAGGGGTTCGGATATGCAGGCCAATGTCGGCAAGCTCTGAGTTGTAAAAATCGTAGGCACGGGCAGCCATCATCTTGTTGCGGCCACCAGCAAGACAGCTTACAATTTGATTCATGATAATGGTTCGGCTGTTGAGAGGGAAGCGGTTCCATGGCTTCTGGGTGAGATATCGGAAACAAGCACGGATGGGGTGCCAGTTCATGTCCATGTCACGCACATGGAGAACACGGTCCACCCATTTGACGCTGGGGTCTGGGTCTGTAGCTTTCCATTCGACCAACCACACGTTTTCTTTAGCAACATCTGCCAACACCGCAGCATAGCCGGAGGACTCCATGGGATTTTTGTCAAAAATCACAGCAAGGCCACCAAGAGATTGGTCAGCTTTGGAGAGTTGCTCTTGGAAGGCAGATTGAATGACCACACGGTAACCACCTTGCTCATTGTGTTCATCTGTTTCAGACAGCAGTGGCATGGATTTTTGCCCCGAAGGGCAGGAATTTGTTTCAATAACAATCATTTGCCGTTGACCAGTGGCTGTCGTCACATTAAACAGATCCGAACCTAATGAAGAGAGGTTTAAAAAAAAAACTTCGAGCTTACCCTCCTTTTTTTAACCACACGTCTTCCTTTTTTTTTTTTCTTACCTGCCCATTGGAAATGCTTGGGTTGATAAGAAAGAATTTCTTTCAAGTGATCAGGATTGACTCTTGGATTCAAGTGGGTGTATCGGGCAATAATGCGGTCGTTGCCCAGGGTTAAGAAGGACTGCACCAATGGATGGATTTGAGCATTCAACACACGAGGATAAAAGTGACAGTCAGACTCAAACTCCCCTTGGCTGACGAGCCTTGGCGTGATTTCTTTATCTTGATGAGGAGGTGTCTTGGGTGGCGAAGGAGCGGTCTGAGTAGACACCGAATTGCGCCGCTGCCGTTTGACTTGCTTTTCCTTGTCCAGACTTGGTGACGAGGCTCGGCCATTCATAGCGATATCTTCCATAATGTATAATTTTTTAATAATATTAATAAAAAAGAGAAAGTAGTTTATATTGTGTTGAAAGAAAAAGAAAAAATATACAAGAAAAACAAAAAAAAAAAGACTTTTGGGGGAGACATTTACTTTCCGCTCTGCATAAAAAAGGAAATAAACCAATGGCTGTTGTTGCCAAACACTTTTGAACCAATGAGTTGACCCACGTCTAATGCTTTTGGTTTCTCAATTTCACCGTCCAATGGGCGCCTGGTCAAAACTGCCATGCTCCATTCTCCCACACCCTCATACGCTTTTCAAGCGAATCTCCTTTTTTTTCTCGTCCCTTTTTTTTTTTTTGTTCTCATGCTCCTACATGGGTTTGCGACCTCGATATTTTTAGGTTGCCTCGATAAAGTAAACACGCGTCAAATTTTTTTAATTCTTCGATGTTCTTTTTTATCAAGTCCTTTTGATCACGTGAACAGTTTCCAGGCAAAGCATCACAGTGTTTGTTTTCTCTTTGATGGGCAGCTTCTCAAAAAAAAAAAATCATAGGATCGACAGGATTTACCGGTGGCTTCCCAGTGACCACTTTTTAAAAAAAAAAAAATGCACGTCTGCTGCAAGTTTCTCTTCACTTTGCTCTCCTTTCGGAGGAGGCGTGGCCAAACAATGTTTTTCCAATGTCGTTCACTTACCAACCTCACAACAACTTTTTTTTTTTTTTGAAAAAGGCTTCTGTGTCACTTTCCTACCACGCCTTTGATCTGGCAGTTGCACAACTCTAATTATTGGAGCATGGTCAGACCTCCAAAAAAAAAAAACGCCCTCGTTTTTTTTTCTTTTCGTTTTGGAAATCCTGGAGTTTCACCTCTTCGATCCAGTAAGCATGGCTTCGCAACAATTTCGTGTCAGTTTGTCTGCAAGTAAGATTTATTCCATTGCATGAACAGGTCCCTTCAGCCTCAGATTCAAAGGTGGGCTGTGGGGGCTTTGGGCATACTTGGGGGCTTCACTTTCAAAACATGTTTTTGCATGAGCGAGCGGATCAGGTCACAATCTTGGCCCGAGAGACCACACATTTGCTGCACATAGCCATCCATCGAGCCATAAGTACTCCTCACCACCTCAAGCGTCTTGATCATGGCCATGTACCTAATTTCCAAAATACTTGATGAGCCGCAGTATTTTCTTACAAAAAGACATGCTTACGGAGATGCAGAAGCTCGGCGGACATCATCGAGAGTGCACTGCATAGACTTGGCCAAAACACTGAGCTCGGGATCGCCTACAGACATACAAATATCAGACCCCGATTCTCGACTTTTTTTTTAACGCTACCTGGCATTCCCTGAGCTGATAATTCATAGTCCTTGGCAATCAAGGCGTCTTCTACCTTGCATAAACCGAGCAAGATCATGGAGAACAATCCCACACGGTCACGACCCCATTTACTGCTCACAACAATGCTTCCTTTGCCCTTCGCCAACACGCTGTATACCTGAGGCTGCAGCAAATATCGAAGGATATAGCCATAGGCATGAGCACCCGTATGAAGGAATTCCATGTACACTTCAAAAAAAAAGACGCCAGAAACAGTCAGTAATGGAGGACAAGCTGGCGGTGTGATCGGTGGTTGTGTGCTGCTTACCGTTTACAAACCCAGCTGCTCCTTGCATGTATTGCCTCCATCGTTTGATTTTGTCCTTGCGCTCAAGATCAAGCTTTTGATAGATAGGCATGGCGATATAAGTGACGCCTCGGCGGTTGCTATTGAGGGGTGAAACCCAGCATGAGTTAACGTCCTTGTGACTCTCTTTTTTTTTTCTTACGCATCTGCAGCCAAACTCGGTTGAGGGTTTTCATTAACAGCGTCCAAATCAAAGATGGTGTGCACCTGCATTGCTTCAAGAGATCGCCAGTTGGCAGCTGTGATATTTTTCAAGCTAACAGGGCAAATAAAAAAACGTGAGCTCGTTTTCATTTTTTTTTTTTTGTTGAGCATGTCTTACGTTGCAGAGCGAAAGATTGCACCGCCACGGACGTAACCAAGGTGATTGTGTAACATATAACCTCCCAAGTCCCTGAAATTGTTGACATTCTGGACAGCTGGCCAGCGCTCTATGCCAAAAATGCGGGTGCGCTCCCAGGGCGTGGTTGCACGGACTTGACCCGGTGTCACCTCGCTAACGGCTGTGTCGGGCATGGGAAAGGGAAGGAAAGCCATCACCTCATCCACCACCACATCATGGAAGCCCGTCAGCTGGTGATCAGCCTTGGGAATAATCAGCATGTCAGAATTCGGAATCAGCTCGTGGATTTGGATGCCTTGATCAACCGGGGCAATCTTTGACGAAAAAAAAAAAAAAAAAAATTCAGTCCACAACAGCCCTTTCCTTTTTCACCGCTTTTTTCTTGTCATGCATTTTACAATGTCGTGAGTGCCTTGCACAATCAGCACACGGGTGGAAGCAGGATAGTTTTTGCCTTTTTTCAAAAAAGCCGTTGTCAGCCCAGTTCCTCTTTTTTTTTTTTTTTTTTGTCTCTGTTTTTGCTTACAGTGCGTGTTATACAAAGAGTGTGAGCCGTTGACTTGCTCCCGCGTGATTTTAGCCACTCGCTTTTCACCTTTGTAGACAGCTCCCCAAAGAAAGTAGCCCTTTCAAAAGTAGAAAAATTAGCGCAACGATTCACGTGACATTAGAAAAGCTTACCTTTTCACTCATCTGCTTATGCCAAATAGGACTGACATCTGCTGGCTTAGCACTGGCGAATTCGAACCGACAGCAAATACTCACAACGTGCTTAATTTGATAGTGCCAGTTGAGCACAAAATCATGCACAGCAAATGCCCCTGATAAAAAAAAAAAAAATCAGAAAAAAGGGGCAGTTGCTTGCAGAATTTCAATTTTCTTTTTTATGGCTTACCACCTGAATAGCCAACAACACCAAAGATCTTCCAGCCCTGGCTGTCAAAATAACTTGCCACCGTTCTCAAGTTCTCGGCTCCTTTCTATCCAACACCAAGATCAATAAGAATGAGTCAATGACAGAACCACGCTTTTTTTTCGGATTTTACCACGATGTTTGGGTATCGATAAACACCATCACTGTCGCCATGACCATAAGAATCAAACCGATAGCTTGGGTAAGGAAGGCTAAGGGCCAGCTTTTTCTGCCACAAACTATCCTTGTGAGCTTAAGAGGATAGGTTCACACATGAATCAACGTGCAAAGGAGGTCAGGTTGATGTGGACGCATTTTTTTTCAGTCAAATTAGATGGGAGCTTACTCAGGAAGCCATGTAAAATTAGAATGAGACCTCGGCCCTTGAGGTCCGGCTTTTCTAGGATGCCCACAAGACGCTCTCCTTTATCGTTTTTAATCGTTAAATCAGCCATGTTCTTTTGTTCAGTATTAATAATTATTTCAGGCAGAAAAATAAATAAATAAAATTAAGCAGGAAAAGAAAGAAACGAATCGATCCTTGTACCCTTCTCAATTTCTATCGCGGAAATCCCGCCCTTGATTGGCCACGGTGAAAGGAAACGATGAAAGCTTTTTTACGTTGGACCCTACCAAGAGCAGTGCGGAAGCTCAAATTTCAAAGCAATGTGTAACCACCGCAAATGCCTTGTGTTCCAATGTTGGAAATGAAGACCCCAGTGGGATGTCAGTCATTGCAGAAAGTACTTTTTTTTAAATATATTCATACTTTTATTTTTGAACATGGGGTTTAGCCAGCCTGCTTGAAAGAGAGGGGAAATCATATGTGAGAGTTGTCAAAGAATTGGGCAACTCAAAGTAAAATGTAACCCAGCCAAATGCTATTTTTTTCTTTTTTTTTTTTTGGGTTTCTTTTCTAATCTTGGATTCTAATTGACGCGCTGTGTTTATATCACAACCAAAATCATCTACAATCATCGATTCTGCCATGTTCAGATGTATGGTGATTACCTGAAGGATCTCACCATTGAACAAGCGAAAACCGAGTTACTTCAATGAGTTGTAGTAAACCCGATCCCTGGCGAAAAGTAAGTTTTTAGTTATTTTAAGCAACACTTTTTAACATTAGATTTGCTCACATTCATTTCGAACCTGAAGCTGATGCTGCAACATTTTGTCATGTTTACTGCATTTAAATAAAATGCACTTGCCCCAGGTTTCGAAGCGTACGTGTTAGTCCAGGTCTCAATGGCAGGTAAGACAACGACCCGTAAGGAAACGACACGCAGATATATCAGTGCACTTGTTTAGAACATGTCCCTGGTGCTACCAAGACTTATTGTCTCAGGGCAGCCACTATGCAACTGCATTCACAGTGTTCTCTGCGCTGCTGTCAACCAAAATCGACCTCCTGGTGGCCGTGCCAATAAATGCAACGATCCCAACCCTCTTGGCACTAATCAATCTACCGTGACTATCACCTACGAATCTTCTGCAGTTGGTGGTACCAAGTTAATACGCAGGATTTTCAGCAACGATTGGCGCGTCCTCTAGGTTACGCAAGGCTGCCTAAAAAAATGGAAGAATACAAGCTCTGAAAACGGTCATTGAACATTATGAGACTGCCATCTCAAAATTGAACGAGAGGAAGTTGAGAATATTGATAACACAGCAGTGGCGCCTATTCCTGAGGGGTCAGCGCATAATCACCTGGTCGAGGTATGGCTACATCCCTGACTGACGGCGCCACTGGCACCACGATAAAGAATTTCAGCAAGCAAAATAAACCTCATTACACGCAAAGCAATTCTCACCACTCGATTTGTCCTTTTTAATTTGTCACTTTTGAGCGGTTGGCATCGTTCGACTTGGGGATACCTTTTTTTTTATCTTGGTCACATTAACCTTTTTTTCGGCTACGGAGCATAAACGCTTCCCAGAGAGATGTCGCGAAAGTGATAAACCTCTCCCCCCCTCCTCCAAACCAATGAAACACTTATAAGCTACAAGCACCGATTACTTTTGCTCCATTCCTACTAGTCGGCGATCATTCTGCATTCGATTCTTAGGGAAGCCATTCCACTGTGTTCGATTCCCGGAGATACTACTCCACCAATTGGTCAACTCTAGATCGCCATCAAATCATCTATCAAGGCCAGGATTTTTACCATGGTCATCCCTCAACATGTACTATCTGCATACCAAGCTTGAAGCCAATCGGTGGACGCCGATTCTGGCTTGGTTTTTAAATGAACGAGGAGATTCAGAAAATTCACGATATGAACATGACACAGGGCTTGAAATCGCCCAATAAAATGCATTTTATGTTTTTGAAATGAAAGAGCCCATGGGAAAAGACAAAAAAGAAAACAGAAAGCAACTGCGCGGATGTTGAATATGGTTTCCCCTTTGTCGTAAAAAAAAAAAAAAAAAGCAAACACTGCGCAGCACTTTTGGGTGATCAGATCCATGTGCAATTACGCAAAAATACCCAAACCAATGAATGATGATGATCCTGAAAAAAACACGTCGATTGAAGAAGATCGTTCAGCCAGCTTTTGTTCACTTTCGTTTTGACATCTCCGATGCATCAGCTAAAGAACTGAAAAAATCGGCCATTTTCATCAGGGAACCCCCAGGCCATCTGCTCAAAAGTCGCGGCGCAGAATTGATCTAAATGAATTCACCCCAAATTTTCCACGCTATTACAAAACATGCACTCAAAATGACTTCGCACACACTTGATTTTGCTTGCTCGCGCACTTGAAAATTTCAGCGGTTTGTCCGATTGGGTCCCTAGTCAAAACTATTTTTTCACATCTCAAAGCTGTCAGCCGCCTTTTTGTCGGTTTTGACGTTTTTTTTTCGCTGGGGATCGGAGATTGTAAACCATGATTTGCAACCCTTTGGCTGGGCAACTTTGTTCGATCGATGTGATTTTTTCACCATCATTAGCTTTTGTCAGTGTCCGTATCCAAACAAAAAATGAATTGGATCCATCAGGTCAAAAGTGATCTACAATGCTTTTTCGGTTTTTCAAAATCCCTGACGGTTCCTAGGCCATTTTTGATCGAAAACAGGGGGGAGTCAATATGGGCCAAAATTCAGCTTTGCCGATTCTCTCCAAAATTTCCATTGCAGGTGTATGTGATCACCATTGTTCATGATTAGGCTCCCAAGCCTCTACTGCTGCTACTCCCTGACGATCTCACTTGTATAAGAACATACCACCCCAGCCAAAATCTGGTAGGAGGGGAGATCAAGCGGTACTTTTTTTTAAAAAAAAAAAAAAAAAAAAAGCTTGCGTGCACAATCCAACATGGTTTGCTTGAATCAACATTATTTTTGGCATAACTCTGAAAATCCTGCACTAACACAAAAAAGGGTTCATAGAAACGCATGTCCCAAAGCATTACCGAAAAAAAATAAAAATAAAATGAGGTTCACATCTTTAATCAGGGGGAGAGGCATCGAGAAGAATGCATGATAAGGAAAAGCTAAAAAAAAAAAAAAATCGAGGCAAAGAGGGGAAAACGGAAAAAAAAGCTTGGATGATCATAAACACGAATGTACAAATGGGATCAAAAGTGGGTGGCTCGGGGAAATATTTAAAACGGATGTGCGCCTGTATACAAAGAAAAAAGGAAAGGCAATCCACTACTGCGATTCCACTTGTTGCGACTGGAGAAGAAAAAGAATCAGGACCGGGTTCATACACGACTTTTCTTTAAACTTACTCTATAGCCATAGCCTCGGTTGCTGTTGCCGCTGTTGTTTCGGTAATAGCCACCACGACCGCCGCCGCGGTTGCCACCACGGTAGCCACGGCCACGATGGCTACGATAACGAGATTGGTCAACGGTGGCTTGACCAAAGGTTTCCATGTTCAAACGACGTTCTTGGTGGTACTTGCCGCGACGGTCAACATCCTGTTGTTGCTGGCGTTCTTTGGATTCACACGAGATATTGTCAAAGAAGCTCTTGGATCGGTCGTAAAAGTCTTCTTGGGGAGGAGGAATCATCACATCTTCTTGCACGACAGGCACAATGTCGTCGACATCCAGTTCATTGGCACTGCTGGAACCACCCATCAATTCCTTGAGCAAATCGTTCTTGCTGAACTTTGCATTGGATGATTCAAAGTCAAAATCGGATTCGGGGATCTCAACACGTTGCTGTTGTCGGTTGTTGTTGTATTGCTGGCGGCCGTTGTTGTTGGGCTGGCGGTAGTTGCTATGACGTTGATTGTTGCGGTTGTTCGTGTTGTTGTTGTTGTTGCTGTTGTTGTTGTTATTGTTGGAGGCGGGGACGGGAGCATTGGTGGGTTGGCGTTGTTGGTGGGCATGTGTAGGACGAATGACTTCATCGTCATTGGTATCAATATCCAATTCACTGACTTGCTTGGCAAGATGTTCAACAGCAGCACCATCGATTTCTTGTGTCTGATCGGTCTCTCGCACATCGACAGCTGGAGCTGGGGGAGGGACAGAGGCTGATGACTGTGAAGTAGACCGCTCTTGGCTAGGCGAGTCATTCACGGCATTGGGAGGGAGGGGCGCATTGTTGCCGCTGGGAGGCATAGGCATGTTCGAAGGGTGCTGGGGATGAGGGTGCTGTGGATGCATAGGAGGTTGGCCCATGTGGGGAGGTCGTTGGCCAGGATACATTGGAGTTTGCCAATACATGGCTTGGTGAGCCTGAGGAGGATAGGGAGGCATCATGTAAGGGTTCATAGGTGGTGGAGGGTAGCCTTTCACGGACGAATTCTAAAAAAAAAAAAAAAAAAAAAGTTAACAGATACTGCTCATTTTTTTTTAAAAAAAAAAACCGTACTTGAATAGCAGGGTCATTCAGCTGAGGTTGAGGAGGTTGAGGAGCAGGCTTGGCAGGAGCTTCGAACACTTGCAAATCCTTGATGTCCGAGCCACGGAACACAACAAAATCAAACACAGTGTCAGACCCTGGCACTTCATCTTCAGGCTTTCCTCGGCGACCTTCCGTACCAAACGAGCACACTATTCAGAACGGCAGCATTAATCAGTGAGCTGGAGTGATTCATTCAGACTGAACTACGTCAGCATTTTATCATACCATTTTCCAAAGACACTGTGGAATCATTGGTGTTGATGCTATGGAGAATACCCACATAACGAATGTCGCTAAGACTGATCAACTATAGCCGAATTTAAAAAAGAGAATAAGTCGAGATGATGGGCTGTTGGAGTGTTTGATAAACCGCTGCCATGCAACACACAATTGGGAGAATAAACCTCCTCTTCTCCACCACAAACAACATCCTCACGCTCTTCTTTCTCTTCCAATTTTACTCTAATATCATTGACCCTTTACTGACGTATGGCTTACCGAGATCTTGGAGCCAATGTAGTTTTGTCCACTCATGACGTATCAGCAATGAAGAAAAAAAAAAGGTATGGAGAGGAAAGAAAAAATGAGAGGAGAAACAAAAAGGAGGTTGTGACTTGGTTCTCCACTATGGAAAAAAAGAAAACTCCGTTACCAATCAGAACGTGTGTTAAGTGTTGGCTAAAAGCACCAGTTACCGGATAAAAGCATTAAACACGTTCTTGCCAGAGCAGACGGTAACCCCTTTTGCAGGGTTGCTTTGGTGAATAAATATGAAAACTAAGCGGTAGGAGAGGTTGGAGGGCGTCGGCGTGGGCAAAAGGCCAGGGGGCGTTGCTTGTGTTGGAAAAAGTGTTGACCAATGGACACCATATTGCAGGCCGCCATGGTATCCCGGTCAAAGATGACCGCACAGGAGCTGCAGCGCAGAAGTCCATAAATCTTGCCACCATTCACGACTGGGTTTTTGGTTGGGCCATGGCAGATAGAGCAGAGCTGCATTGAAGAAAAAGAATGAGCCACCTCGTTGCTGACATGTTTTTTTTTTTTTTACCCACCTTGCTTGTTTTGAACTCATTCAGTGAGATAACAGCAAGCTTGCCCTGTCGTTGTCGGTTTTCCAATTGGTCAAACACCAGGGAAGACGAGCCAGGAAGTTGCTTTTTGAGCGGGGCAGCGACCTTCCGGCCCTTGAGGCCATCACCAAAGAGTATTAATGGAACTCTTTCGCTGGGAAACTTTGTCACACCGTGACAAATGCGTGTGTTTGGCTTCATTTGCGGTGCAGGTCTACAATGGAAAAATAAGCCCACCTGGACCTCCTGAATACTACGACAACTTGCCTCTTTTCTTCCATTTCATTGATCAGATCAATGCGGTGGTCACGGTCGAGGTCGCGTTGGGTGCGCATGGTATGTAATGTTGCTTCCCATATATCCATCGTCCCAGGTAGCATCGAGCCAGCAGAGCATTTTAACAGATTTTCGGTCTTCACGATAGAAACATCCAGCGCGGCAAGGTGTTCCACCATCGCCTTCTTGGCCTTGCTGATCTTGAAGGCCTTTTTCTTCCGAGCTTTCTTCTGACGCTTGCGCCGATTGCGGTGGGTACGTTTGCGGTGGCCACGCACATTGCGCTGGGACTTGACATACTTCTTGGACAGTCCAGCAAGAACACTGGCAACGTATGCAACACCCCGCTGGCGCCCTCTGTAAGCATTGAAGCGGTCGATGGAATGCTGAAGGCCGTAAAAGTCGAAGAAGAGCGGGAGACGATCGAGCAGGTATTGGATTCGGATGGCATATTCGGAGGCGCTGGTGCTTCGGTGGGAAGGGATGGCAGCCTCCAGCTGATGGAACGGTAATTGCTGACCTCGGAAAGAGTATGTCGTGGAAACCTTGCGTCGTTCCAATTGTTGAATTCGTCGCTGCGTTCCACATTGCGAGCGGTATTCCTTTGCAGAAACTTTGATGACTCGGTAAGGCAGATGGTGAGACTGGGGGATCGGGGTGGTAGGATCGGCATCGTCAATCATAGGCATAGAGAGATTTCCTTGTTCCATATCAGTGCTGCCAGTGGCGTTGTCAAAGTCCTGATGTTGATGTGCAGGCTGAGCAGTACGAATAGGACATGGGATGTCGATAGCCATTTGTTCTTCGTCATTATCGTTATCGGGTTCACCTTCACCTGCAGAGTCTTCGTCATCCCGGGTTTCAGGGAGCATAGAAAGTGGATAAGGTGTGCCATAGCTTCCGGTGACGATGGCACGGCGGCCTGGATCGACGGCGACCATGTCGAAGCGTTCTACCAGTTCGGTATCCCAGTGATCCAGGCTTGGCAGCTTCATCGTTGGGCGATGCGTGGTTGGCAAGCGAACAAATTCAAAGCAGCACGAAACACCATCACACCAAATGTGGCAAGCAAACAGTGGACGGTTGTATAGTATACCCTCAAGCATGTCCTGGACACTAGGTGAGAAGAAGAAGAAAAAAGTTGGAAGTTGTTCTTTTTTTTTTTGGTGTCTGCGAAACTTACCTCCCGTACCCAGGCCTGCCAAAGTCGAACTTCTCCATGTGGAACACCTTGAAAAACATGGGCAAGGCACGGATGAATGCGGCGTCGGGTACACCAGAGTTGTCGTTGTTTGTTTCAATGTCAATGGTAGCCACGTGACCAGGAGCATCGCATTCGGCTAGATATTTGATCGTGTCGGGTAAGATGGGGATGAATCGGCGTCCAAAGTGAGGCTCAGGAAGGATGGTAAGCTTTGGGCATTTTTTGGGGTTGGCATTGGGCTGGGACTTGTACTGCTCGTATTGCTTGTTGATGTTGGTGTAGACAAGCAAGGCACTGCTAGGATTTCGGGACAGAGTTGTTGATGTCAATTTACCAACGTAGTGGGGTTTCAAGGCCAGTGTTTTCGCCTTCACATCGGCAATCGCCGCTTCTTCGGCAGACACGCCAGGGACACTGTTTGTGGCCGATCCAGATGTGACCCCTGATTGAGGGTGGGAGGGTCTTTCTGCGAAGTTTGTGTAGATGTCATCCACCTGCTGGTCAATATGAGGGATCTGAAAGAGACAAAAAAAAGTCAGAACACATTCCCTTTTTTGGTACCGCCCTTTTAAAAAACTTACTTGGACATCCGTGATGGCAAAGGAGAATCGAATAAACTTCTTGACCTTTTTCTCAAAGTCGATCACCAAGCAATTGGAGTAAGCGGTGGCAAGCGTTGACAAACATGGCCCAAAAGTACCTCCATAGAATTTATGCGGGTGATGGAAGTGAAGGCTGCGGTCATCAGCAGGAATGAGTAGGGCTGCATTGTCGAGCGGATCCATGCCGTGGTGGTCGTTGGGGTTGTACACGATGTTTGGGTGGTCGCGGACAAACTGGTTCCAGTGAGGCAGAAAGGTGGGAGGAAGGCTTCGCAGGATGTGAGCGTTGGTGATCCCGGTCGCCGCGGGTTGCGGGGATAGATGAGCTGCGAGATGGACAGGAGACCGTTCTGGCTGATCATGATGCTTTTAAAGTCAGACGGGTGAGGTGAGAGCGAAATGGTTGATAAACAATTGGAGGCGGAAAAGGATGTTCTTGTTGCAGGCGCTGGTCGATTCTATGTTGCGCTTCAAAGCGAGCTTGAACGGTTGCCGGACGGCATCTTCAAAGCTTTTTTTTATCGTGTAGCGCTCACCACCTGGCATCATTTCGTTGATGTAATCCTTCTTGTTCATGCGATGGTAAGGACAGAGGCGGCTGGCAGACGAACAGTGTCCCATTTGGCCGCATGTGGCACACGGTCCCACAGCATCAGGATTTCGCTCATCTTCTTGGCGCAGCCGTCTCCCCTCGGCGCGATCGTTTTGTTCCTGTTGTTGGGCACGTCGTTGTGGCGTGGGCCCAGTTTCCCGTCCTACGAAGATGGGTAAAGAAAAAGACATGATGGAAGTGATGGATGACTTACTTTGACGATAGACTTTTGCTTGTGACCAAACAGTGTAGAATTGTTCGGTGGTCATCCAAGCTTGGCCCAACTGATCAGGCAACGCCCGGCGGAAATCTTCTTCAGGGATGTGGCACAGAGTTACGTAGACGGATTGAAGAAGCGATTGCATCAGGGAAAGATAGAAAATGAGCAGAAATAAAGAAAAAGATAGAAGAGCCTAGATAAACAAACAAACAAAAAGAATCGCGTGTTGCGGAAGATCAAACCAATGCCAATGCCAGTGAGCATGACCGCCAATCACATCCTTAGCCCTTTTTTTACTACGTACCTTTCTTTTGAAATATAAAATGAAGTAGCGTACCATCAATGATAAAGGTAGCACTCTTTGCCTATCTCTATTGCTCATTTTACTGTGCTTCTTAAATAAAAACTTAACACTGCCTGGCAAACCAAACCACGAAAAAAAAAAATTCAGGCCCCAGAGTCATCCTCAGTTAAACAAAAATGCTCCAGATTGGAGAAGTTGCGACTATCCATATCATTCTGTCTATTTCACGCATGCCTCTCCCTATGCCTTACCATGCTTGGTCTATAAATCCAAGGTGGTAAAAATAACATGCTTTGCAGAAAGATGCGACAAATTCTTTTCTGCAAGCGGATCATGTTAGTGCGCTTAGTAGCGCATATGCAGCTGGCTATTTGATTGGTTGCGCTGTTTTTTCTTCTCAAATTTTCCATAGTGCCCTCATAAACGTTTAATTTCGTGTTACCAAATCACCAACTCTTTTGGGTTCCCAGGCAGCAAGGCGCCTGTCATCTTTTTTGACAGCCAGAGATGCGCCAAGTGACAATGGTCCAGCCAGGACAATGTAGTCAGCTCCTTACTGCTTAACGCGATCAGGGGGCCATTATAACTTTTGCGGGGTGAATTCACCAAGCGATGAAATGGAATGCACAAAAGAATTTAATGAATATGATGTGGAAAGGTTAAAATAGTGGAGCAGTAAAGGAGTGCGTGGAAAATCTATCAAATTAGATGTTATGTACAAATGGTTCAAAGAGGGAGAGAGAATGGAGGAAAGAGTGTCTAGCGCAATTTCTTCTTTTCGCGGTCCATGCGGTTCTTTTCGGCTTGATCGCCTTCCAAGATATTCATGACGCCCTTGATCATCTTGTTGTAGTCTTCGTCCTTCTGTTTCTTCACCTTGGCCTTTTCGCGAGCCATAAACATATTGTCCTTGCGAAGCTCGCGAGCAGCAGCCTTGGTTTCTTTCTTGTACTGGGCACGTAGCTTCTGTTGAGCATTGCGCTCGTGGTCGGGGTCGTAGTGGCGGTCCATGGAGTAGCCCATTTCGAACTTGGGCATATGTTGAGCAATAGGAATAGGACGATGGGCTTGCATGCGCAGAGGCGTCTTGACACGCTTGTCTCGAGAGAATTTGATTTGACGTTTGATTCGGTCATGCACCGAGGTCATCAAGGTCTGGATTAAAAATGAACACGTCAGGGTGCTGCTGGTTTTTTTTTTCGGATGTTTACCTGTAAATCGTCGTGCCATGAGACCGTGAGCATCTTGTTGAGAAGCTGCAACGAAGGCTCAAACACTTCGACCAAGGCCGAGGTGGAGGCGTACAGCTGCAAGTATTGTTCAAACAGGCGAAGGGCAGCTTGCAACAGGGTCATGCCCATTTCGTCGCTGGATTCTTGGTCTTCCAACACCAGAGCATCTAGGTTAAGAGAAGGAATTGGGTCCGAGCCCGAGGTGCCATCCAAATGCAAATCAACAGACTTGGAGCCTTGAGGTATAGGGAAGGAGCCTGGTAACGAGGCCACGTTGAACAGGTTGGCAGGGGATAACATGACAAAGCATCGGTTCAAGAAATTCAGTACTTCTGGGATAAAGCGATGCGACACTCGTTGGTACTGGTTGAATGAGAGAAACAGTGGGTGAGTGACACTGTCTGTTTTCTTTTCTCGTTGGTTCTTACTTCCAAAAACAATTGAGACACAAAGAGACCGCGGCCTAGATCCACTTGGGTGCGAAGATTACTTTGAGCAAGGGCCTGGGTCATCAATAGAGCAGCAGGGGTGGCCACCTGGTGGGTCAAATCCGAGGTGGAGAAGACTTGCCCAAGGGAGCGCAAGACAACGATGTCTTCGACGTTGGGCAGTGACGACGAGGTGTCGTGACGCATCTTCTGCAGCATGTCGGTGTGCATTTGCTTGACCTTGGCTTGGAAAGTGGCGGCAGCAGGTTCAGGCACAAGCTGGCTGATTTCATAAATATGCATGCTGATGGCTTCCAAGACTTTGGTAGGCAAAGGTGACACTGTTGAGGCAACATAGGCAAGGTGGTCCAACAACACGCTAAGGAATGTGGCCATTTTCTTCTTGTTTTCAGGGTGCAGTTTGATGTGGTACAAGACACGGATACGTTTGATGACCACCAGCACATCCTCGGTACTCAGGCCCTTGAGGTAGCCGAGGAATTGGTCGTGGGATTCAGGACAGTCAAAGGTGAATGGGATCTCAGCCGAGGTAGTGGAGGCAATTTCAGCGACCTTTTTCGAAGACTTTACTGCTTTGATCTTGCCTTGAGCGCCGAATTCGTTCATGTCATCATCGTCGTCGTCCATGGCGTCGAATTGAGGACCGACCAGATCGTCTTCAAGTTCTTCTTCGTCATCATCATCATCACCATCATCGCTGCCGATGTCTTCTCCATCGGAGGCGCTACCTTCATCGTCAGAACCGGCCATGTCGTTGTCATAGTCGTATGCGCCGTTTTGAATATCTTCCAAGGTCAGACCACCGCCCAGTTGTTGCTGGGTTTCCATTTCATCAAAGTAGTCGTCGTCTTCCAGATCATCTGCCTCAGGGCCCTTGGTCTTCTTCTTTCGCTTGTAGGGCTTGGCGTCGTCATCTTCAGATTCGGAGTCCAGACCTTCCATACGACGCTTGCGAGCGCGTTCAGCCTTTTCGAGTTTTTCCTTTTCATCCATGGCCAACTCTTCTTCGGTCTTGGTGCGGTCACCGGCGCGAGCACGTCGGTCAGTCGCCAGGTCACGCAAAGCTTTATCGTAGTCTTCATAGTCGTCGTCTTTCTTTTGGACAAGCGGCTCTTCATCACCGTCGGCTTTTTCGGCCTCAGCACGAGCAAACATACTAGATTGAGACGGCAGAGGTTTGCGTTTCAACAGGGCATGTAGATCGCCAAGTTCGTCGTCGAGCTGTTCACGAAGCTCGTCGTCTTCTTGCTTGGCCAACTGACGTTCATACTATTGTAGCATAGAAACATGAGTGAGCGACTGGCTCATTTGCATTTGGAGCTTTTTTTTTTACCTTGTGCATTTTGCTCTTGGCAATCAGTTCCTTCATGATTTCATTCTTGGTCTTTGGACGATCCGAGTCTTCAGGCTGCTCTTCATCACCAAAGCCACCAAAGTGCATTTTGTCGACGATGGTTTTATCCAGTTGGCCGCCATCTTCGTCGTCACTGAGTGCCAGACCAGTATCGTCGAAATCGTCCATATCTCCCAACGATTGGCCGTAATGTGTCAAGTTGAAGTCGTCTTCGTCGTCCAAGTTGAAGAGCGAGGTGGTGGACCGAGCTGACCGCTAAAAGAGTTGGGTCAGTAACCGTAAGAGTGAAGGGGGGGGCTTGTTGCTCTACCTGACGTTCGCGAGTGAAACGTTCTTGCATTTTTTCTTCAAGGGACAGATTGGGATTGTTTTCACCAAATCGTTTGTCAATGATCCCACCTGATCGGTTCTTGTTTCTCATTTCCACAAGCAATGTCTTCTTTCGCTGTGATCAATGAACGATGAAAGAGCAAAGGTGAGCATGCAACAAGGAACCGATCTTTTCTTGATTCAGCTTGATCGTCCAGAACTTACGTTTTCTTCGCCGATCTGCTTTGACATGGATGGCTTACCACCGATGCCTTTGACTTTGCGTCCAATGATATCGAACTTGGTGTGAGTAGTCTTGATTTCGTAAGGATTGAATTCGTCTCGGATCAACTTCAACTTGGCACCATGATCGTTCTTGCCTACTTCACTAGGGCGGCCCTTTTTGCGATCCTTTTTCGATCGGCTCGCTTTAGACTGCTGACCCAAGATGCCAGCAGCATTCAACGATGATCTCAATCGTTTCAAGGCTGATCCACCACTTGTCTTTTTGTTGGGGGTGATAGCCATGTAGCAAAGGGAAATGGAAAGTAAAAAAAAAAAAAAGTGAAGAGAAGGAAAAAAAAACAAGCCTCCGCACTCTTTCTAGCTGGGCAAGGCCGACAACCTGGCGGCCCAATCAGTGAACAGCGTGCAAGCTGATGTTTCTTTGTACATTTTTTTTTTTCGCAGGCAAACCAATCGGGCGAACCACCAAATTATTTTGAAGTGCGCGAAAGTAATATCAAGTGTGCTAGAAAGTTAAATCAAGTGTACACGAGACCTTTTCTTGTGTGTGTAAGTCATAAGAGTGAACTGGAGGGGGCGCCATTTCCAAGACTGACATTTTTGGGCTGCATTTGTCAAGCCAAGCTGAGGAGAGTGATATTGAACCAGGCGCGACATCGAAGTAAGAGATAACCAGCATGGTAAAGGCCGCATGCAATCCAAAGGTCCAAAGCCTCAGGCTTCAACCTGATTTAATGAAACAGCATGAATGTCGCACGATATATGGCTGGATCTGCCGTTCTGTACGCTTCTTGATCTGCATTTGAATAAAGAAATGATCTTTAGGTGGAAGGGGAGCACTAAACATGATTTCGTGCACACGATTTTATTTTCTCGCGTACTTCAATTTACTTTGGCGGTTTGTCCGATTGGTTTGCTTGCTATAAAATTCATTCACGGCTCAAAAATAAACTTTGCTCGCACAAATGATGATAGAAACCCTGCCCTTCGACATTTATTTCTGATTTAAATGTATGACTCTTCCCCTTTCTTATACACAAATTAAAAAGCTGTAAAGAGATATGTCTAGAACCCTTCTTGGGTGTCCGACTGAGCCATGGCGCGACGGTGCATCAAGAAAAAGTTGATATAAAAGGTAACCAGGGACACAACAGCAATCCTATTAGGGTGAGAGGTGAGTATCGAAGCACATCAACTCTACATGCATTAGCTTACATGATCCCATTGTTGCTACCAACCGCATCTTTTGATTTGACCGATTTTCGACCGTTCAGATACGACGCAAGGCCAAAAAAGACAGCCAACCATGGAATAACTGTGAATTGATTCTATTGAAAGACATCAGATCAGTTTGCTGCCAGAGACGAGCTTATCATCCTCTCTCCTTCTAAAGAAGACATCCGCCTACTCTTAAAAAGATACCAGTCATGGCTATGGAATAAATAGATCAGAGAGTTAGCATCTGGCTCCTATTTTCATGAGCTTGGTAGTTTCTTTTTTTTTTTTTTTCTGAGAGATGACATACCAAGGTACATGGCAAAGTTGTTATGCCAATCAGACAGGTCTTCAGTCAATGGCGGTAGATGGTAAGGAACAATTTTATCAGTTCGACGAAGATCAACCATGTTGAAAATGTGGATGAAAAAAAAAAGACGGATGCGCACTTGCTCTTGTCAACCCAAAAATGGGCAGCTTTCTACTGCCGTCCAATTGGAGGTCATGAAAATGAATTGGAACAATCCAAGAAAGGATGCCAGTTGAGTCCTGGCATATCGTGCTGTTTTTTAAAAAAAAAATGCTTAAGTGGAAGGTCTACAAAATCATCTCTCCTTTTCCAATGGTACTTCGCTAATTGCACATTGATACCAATGCCCTTCAGTAGATTATCTCGTTTTTTTTTCAATTGCTTACCATACCCACCTTGCCCGCCGCCCGCCCTCACCAAATGGCTACCCTGAAAGCCAAGCAGGATAGACCAAAGCGAGGAGAGTTGCCAGAGAAGGAGTTGCTGCTCATCAGTAGATTAGTTCGTTTTTATTTTTCAAATGCTTACCATACCCACCTTTCCCGCCGCCCATCCCTCACCAAAAGGCTACCCTGGGAGCCACCAGGACAAGCCAATAGCCACATGGTCCAAGCTTGGAAGAATTAGTTTTTATTTTTTTTTTTAGCTTACCTTAATCCCACCGCCCACCCTCACCGGAAGGCTACTCTGGAGAGAGCCAAGAGCCACCCATGCGACAAGCCAATAGCCGCATGGTCCAAACTTGGAAGAGTTAGTTTTTATTTTTTTTTTTTCTTACCTCAATCCCACCACCCACCCTCACCGGAAGGCTACTCTGGAGAGAGCCAAGAGCCACCCACGCGACAAGCCAATAGCCACATGGTCCAAACTTGGAGGAATTAGTTTTTATTTTTTTTTGTTAGCTTACCTCAATCCCACCACCCACCCTCACCGGAAGGCTACTCTGGAGAGAGCCAAGAGCCACCCATGCGACAAGCCAATAGCCACATGGTCCAAGCTTGGAAGAATTAGTTTTTTTTTTTTTGTTTCTTACCTCAATCCCACCGCCCACCCTCACCGGAAGGCTACTCTGGAGAGAGCCAAGAGCCACCCATGCGACAAGCCAATAGCCACATGGTCCAAACTTGGAAGAGTTAGTTTTTTTTTTTTTTTTTAGCTTACCTCAATCCCACCACCCACCCTCCACCGGAAGGCTACTCTGGAGAGAGCCAAGAGCCACCCATGCGACAAGCCAATAGCCACATGGTCCAAACTTGGAAGA